>MU827311.1:343507-438507 GCA_029204205.1 Desmophyllum pertusum
TTATCGATTGCTATTGGTTTTCATCGATTAGCATATTGTATCGATGACAATACATTTTGTTCACTATCTCTATTCTTATTGGCTGAGAGCATACAGATAATTCACGCTGGCATCGAATTGACGCGTCATAACTACAGACACTAGGATTTATGCATGTAATTACGCGTCAAACCTAGAGACAATGCATCTCGATTGAGGTCATGCACGTGTTGCATGCGTCGCTTCATTTTAGCGGCAACGAAAAATAAATTAAAATACTCCACAATCCACGAAGGAAAAAGTGACAAAACGCTGCAAAGTTAAGCCCGAAATGATAATTAGTTTTTTAAATGACTTTTTTAAATGTATAATAAAACAATATTATTGGATTCGGTTTTCGCATGATAGTGAAATTATCAAGGCCTTGGTTTGTGTTATCCGCCTCGGCCTTTGGCTTCGGCAGATAACATAAACCTCGACCTTGATAATTCTCGCTATCATGCTCACAGTGCTCGAAATTAGCGGTCGTCTGGTCGTCCGAGACGACTAAAAAGTGTTTCGGGCAACCATTTTTCAGTAAAACTAAAGGCCCCGGTCGTCCGAGAAAAAGCCACCGGACAACCCAAGTATAAATCGATCGAAGTACTTACGTTTCTGTGATGTCCAACAGAATAACGAAACAAGTTATTAATTTGACACAGGAAAATAGCTCTAAATATAGTGGTAATCTTCAGGTAATAAATGGAAGCAACCAAGATTTTCAAAATCAACTGAATCGAAGTTTATACACGCAAGTAGCTCACACAAGTGGCATTCACAGTTTCTGGGTTCAAATCGCCCTATAATGCATTGCAAGCTTAGTGAAAATCTTAATGAGTACATCATGTATGCTGATGGGTTGTGTCTCTGGTTACTTGCGATCGTGTTTGGCTCACGTTAGCCAGAAACTTAGTAGCTGGAAAGTCATTTTTGCAAAAATATTTTGTTTTGTTTTTATTTTCACAACCATAATGATTTTAAACACTTTTTTAAATTAAACTAGCTTCTATTTTGATTTTATTTGGCAATTAGTAATTTTGAGCCCTGGACTCAGACATGTTATAAGTATTGAACCTTGACACTGAATAAAGTAAACAAGTACGGTAGTTACATATATACTAACTTTGTGTGAAACATTGTGAATTATTATTTGAATTAATGCACTTCAGAGAATTGTGAAAATTGAGTCAAAACTCATAATTAGGCAATAGGTGAGATAATATCTTAAGGACAACCAAGCAGTCATCAGGGCAACCAAAGTCAGGGGTTTGGTTGTCCGGCATTTGGCATAAGGACAACTTGGATTTTTTTTAATTTCGAGCACTGTGCTCAACCTCATCCAATAATTGTTTATTATTGTTATCGATTGATATTGATTGATCAATTATTGGATTTCCAATGATCGATTTCCATCGATTGTTCAGGCCGGGGTTTGTTGTGGGGTCGTATGCGATAACCCACTAAGGTGTAAACTTTGATAATCAATTAATTCATTATTTATTATTATTTAATTATTCTGCTATGAGTTAATGTATGTTGAGATTGAGTGGAATAATTATTGTTTTATAATATACTCACCACAGGACTTACCAGGGAAAGAACGAAGGAACAAACAGAGGGAAAATGAGATATTTATTATTGTGAAAAAATATATAACTTTACATGTGTGCACGTGCCCCAAGCTCGTAATTAGCGGGCTTCCCAAATAAGGTAGTAATGGTACATTGCCTCATATCCCTCGAGTAGGGAACCAATCAGACTGTCAATATTGCAATATTTCTGTGGTGAGTATATTATAATAATATTATTAATACATGTAGCTCTTGCGTGGGGCATATTATTATTACTGGTATTTAGCAAAATATATATTTGTTTCAGATAATGCTTTGCTGTCCTTGTGGTAGCTTTCTTTCTAGAATAGGGTACTTACATGTAAATTTACGAAATGCACCGAAGATCTGTAGTACGTTACTAACAACAAGTACATTGTAGATATATTGAAATTTTTTTTCACGCAATTTAACTGAAAGCGCTTCCAAATAAGTTACAAAACAGTTTGGGATAATAAGGAATTTTCAGGAAGGAACATATTTTTATAAGTTTGCATACATTGCGTTTCATTGAGCTGTGCTCTTGTTTTGAGTCGCGACTCGCAATGCCAAAGAACAGCAGAAGCGGTTAAGCCTGGTTCACACTAGCGACATAAGGACATAAGGACACAAGCACTACTCCCCCTGAACGACACAAGAACGTCGTCATGTCGTTATGTTGCTAGTGTGAACATGCAGTCATAACGATATATTAGCATCATAACGACATGGACATAATGACATAAGGAAAAGATCAGTTTTTTCCTTATGTCGTTATGTCTATGTCGTTATGATGCTAATATGTCGTTATGACTGCATGTTCACACTAGCGACATAATGACATGACGACGTTCTTATGTCGTTCAGGGGAGTAGTGCCTATGTCGTCGTTATGTCGCTAGTGTGAACCAGGCTTTACTGAAATCGAAATAGACCTTTATTCAAGATGGCCGCCACAAATTCATAAAAACTGAGCGGAAAATCAATACCAACATCTGAAAGACCACCTCTTGTTTGGTAAATCGTACAAAGTTTCATTAGGTTAGGTTTCTACCTTAGTCGAGAAAACGGAAGTTGAAAACTGGAAAATTTAGAGACGTTTGTATGACATATGGCGTATATCACTACAGGAGCATATGCTCCTGCCACTGCTATATTTGAACCTATAACAAGAAATTAAAAAAAGGATTGAAAAAAGGACCAAAAAAGGATTGAAATTAAGCAGACATCAATAACACCATAAGTGAACGAATTAAAAAGCATATTATTATAACAAATTAAATGTTCTTAATATTTTTTTGTACAATTTTGTTTTGAATTTATTTGAATCGGTCATAGAGTCTTGGAAATAATAAATAATATTCTATGGCAAGCAATTCTGAAGTTAAATTGAGTGTTCTGATTGGCTGTTTTTCGGTCAGGATTTTACAGTACGGACTGTTGCCATGGCAATGGCCCACGCTCATTCCAGTTTGCAAGCTTATAGGAGATCAACCGGGAGCCAGAGCTTGAAATGTATTAGGGATAAATTCTAAACATCTTTGGATCTTCTTCGGAAATCTTCGGAGGTTCTCTGAAATCTTCGGCGAAAATGATTGGAATTTGATCGAAAACATTAAATTTTGAACGACCCGTAAGGACAATCTTCGGGAATCTTCAGGATCTTCGTAAAAACTGTCAATCAGTTTAAGAATCCTTGGAGAATAATCCGGAATCTTTGATCTTCGTCAGACCGGATATAGCAAGAAACTTCGCACAGTAGAATAATTTTTGCAAGAACTTTGGAATTTGTGTGGTATCCGGATAGATCGCTTTCAGCCAATAAAAATGAAGCAATTTGATATGCCATATAGTAAACTTTACTAACCTTACTTGCTAGGGACCGTACTGGGGAATATCAGTTGGCCCAGGGCGCAGGAAAGGATGGGCGGTGAAACGCGCACTGCGCTCTTGTGCGATATTTGATGCGGAGCGATACTGGGTCGAGCGCGCTCGAGAGCGCTCGAGTTCAAAACATGTCGGCAAATGAAGTTCAATAGCTGATCGATGCAGAAAAGGGATTGCTTCAAGAGAACGGTACGGGATTTCCACTTAGTTTTTGTACAATGAACATGTCAACTTGTTTGTAAAGCTGTAAGCAATAAAGAACGGGTAATATGTAAAATCAACAACGATTTTATTTAAAATAAGTCGAGCTGCTTCGAAACGCGTTGCTCTTTTAGTGTGGGCGCGAAAAGACAGGCGTTAATTGCTTGCGATCTAAACCAAACAAAACGGTAATTTTAGGCGTATGCATAGAGCAACCTTCGCTTTTTCATCGGTGTAAATTTCATTTTGAACTTTTGAGTTACACGCTATAGACGTCAGTGCACAGTTGTTCTCTCAGTCATTTGACGTTGTTGTTTTGCAGAACGGCCGGGCCGGGCAATTTTTTTTTTTACGCCCACTTCAAGATGGCGGCAAGATGGCGGCGTTAAGACTTTTCCACCAAAAAAAGGAACATAGTTAGTGAATTTAGTTGATTCTAACCCACAATAACCTTATTCACTAGCACAACACGTAACATACGTCAATATTGACCAATGCTAACCGGCTTACTACGAACGAATCATAAAATCACTACTTAACATCAAAATTTAAACCATTTTTTAACCCCAAACAGTAAAACGTTGGCTAAATTCAAATTCTAAACTGTTGATAAACCCGAAACAATATTTAGTCGCTTAAAAAAATACGAAATGTAAATGGCCGCCATCTTGAAGTGGGCGTAAAAAAAAATTTAGCCCGGGCCGGGTTGTTCAAAGGACGATTTAGCTAATCCAGGATTAGCGCGAGTTTTGATTTCAGTTTTGTAACTTTTCAGTGACGTTTTCTGTTTATATTTTTTGTCTTTCTGTTTTGACTTTGACTTGTCTTAAACTTTACAAAATATGAGCAGAGAAAAACACTTTTATACAAGAGAAATTAAAAGCTCGATTAACTTTTAATCCTGGATTAGCGTTAATCGGCTTTCGAACAACCGGGCCCCGCGGATGGCTAAGAAATGTACCAATATGTAAAACGCAAGTGCAGAGCCATTGTACGAGAACGTCACAAAACAATAGGTTTAATTAGCAGTACAATCAGAGCGGTTTGAACATGTTGGACGAATGTTTGACTTGAATCATGAGTCAAACTATCGTCCAACACGTTCCAACATCTCTCAACATGTCCCAACAGAAATTCCACCAACAATGTGACGGATAATGGTTTCAAAATCAATTAGATGTATCCTATAAGTATTGTTTCCTAACAATAACGCATTGTTAGTATAGGAGAGCTTCTGAATCCGTTCCCTGGTCTTAATAGACCAATTCCGATATATTAATATTCTAACTTGGCTCCGAGGCTTAGGGGAATAAAACAAAAGAAATCGACAAGAAATCACATCGAGGTTGAGGGATGGATAAATTATTTCTTTTGTTTTATTCCCCTAAGCCTCGGAGCCAAGTTAGAATATTAATATATCGAAATTGGTCTATTAACCTAGATTTTTACGATTTTATTTCTCCGTTTACTTCTTAGTTCGATTGAGAAGATATACCAAACACTCGAGACAGGGTTTCATAGGCTATCCAAACATCTCTTCTCGGTGTTTGAATATTATCCCACTGAGATGTTTGGATTCCCGATGAAACACTGTCTCGAGTCAGACTGATACACAAGACAATGCACGTTTTTGGTTTGTTAAAATATATAGCGCATGTTGTTGATGATTGGAACATTGCCGTCAGGGAATCGAAAGTTTAGAATTTTAAACTTTTTAACCAGAGAACGTTTTTATATCTTAATCAACATATCTGGTTTCTTTTAATGATCCCGAAATAACAGAACAAAAAGTAGTTTGGAGAGAATTGCTCAGTTCACTAAACGTAAACGTTAAATAAAAAAATAAAAAATGTTCACCGAAAACAATAGAATAAAAACCTTGAGCCAAATAAGAAAGCATAAGTGCAGTAATCAGGCGAATTTTTCATTTTAATTGCTTTTGAACACAGAACGAAAACACCTGTTTTATGAAGTGGTTGCTATACTAAAGAATTGCACGCAAGCTCTTGCGCCGAATCCGCAGCGTTTTTATAATTATGTTTTTTCTTTTTTTCCGCCAAAAAACCGCGAGTGAGTCGATGAGAAAATTGAACTCGCTTCAGTATGAAGATGAGCTCAACATTTGATCATTATTAAAGCACATTTTTTACAAAACGTGACATCTGTAGCATTTTATGAAAGACAAATGACTCCTGTAATTACTTACAATCGCAACTTCTTCGGAATAGAGACTCAATAGAGCGTTTTCACCAAAATAACAAGATCGTTTTGCTTGCATCAAAAACATCAACAAACTCAGAGGTTGTAGAGTAGGTGGAAATAAATATATTCCCCAAATTTTAACTTGGCAGTGTTCATTGCAACGAAGTTATTGGAAAAACAATATTCGGAAAATTACAGAGCTTAGTATGGGTCCGCCATATTGGTGTACCAGTTTGGAACACCAATATGGCGGCCAAAAATGTCAGCGAGAAGAAAAAAAGATTTTGCTTCCAAAGTCATGAGTTTTAGTTCGGAATGCTTTAGTTATCATTTTTAACTTATTAGCATATCGGAAAATTATTTAAAAAGTGCGAAAATATGGTTTCTGTAACATTTCAGGTCACGTTGAGCCAGGCCGTCTCAAATTTCAAAACGCTTTATCTCCAAAAATTTTCCCAGCAATTAGCGACACTGATGTCTAGAATATACTAAAAGAACAGCTTTGTAGGATCAATAGTTTTGAATTTAGAATTTTGATGACGTCACGTGAAAACGCTCTATAGAATCTGCTTAGTAATATGTAAAATTGAGCAAAAAACTATCGAGCGGCAGACAGCTTTTGCCGATGGGTGAAATTCCGGCGGGAAGTAAAAAAAAAAAACTCAGGCCAAAATGGTAATGCATTTATATACTGAGCCAGGCTCCTGACTGAGCGCATTATTTTTCTGGATGGTATTCAAATATCACTGGCTACTATCGTAAGCTAAATCATTTTTATAACAATAGATAGTTAAGCGCACTTAATTTAACTTAAACTGTCAATTGGTTTTTATGTCCTCTCTACACATAATGGGATATATTTGGCCTTAGCCAATAGCAACTTAGCCCCAAAGCGGACGCCACAATATTAGTTCAGTGTCATAGCCATTTAGAAACTCAGACGCATAAATTCATCTTTTTATCATAGTATCAGACGAATAAAAACGCGTTTTACTTGAAATACAGCTCAGTGGAAAAACATTGAACATTTGATCAAGAGTCTCTGACATAGTGGGATTTTGGAACTGGGCGACGAAAAACGCCAGTAAAAGATGAACTTCAGCTTTAAGAAAGAAACATTTTCTTCTAATCAAACAGACGATTCATCGCAGCGCAGCTGGGCAGAACCTTCCCCAAACTGGCTCGAAGCTATCAAAGAATGGAATTGGTTGTGGTAAGTACACATTTACGGTTTTGGAACAATCTTTGTCCTAATCGCATTCTTTGCACTATTTTACCTCGTCGTTTCTCGCAAAACCACCTTTACAATACACAGAGTACATTTAGCGGTAATGAACATCGCTTTGTTTACTACAGGATTTTTCCGATCGCTGATTCTGTTTTGGGATCCTTATGCCTCTAGTAGCGACACCACAGACTTGCAGCTTCTCATCTACATCATCTCATGGGGAATATCCACGGCTTGCATCACTTCAAGCTTCAGTATCATGCTTCTGATTTTCTTGGAAACGACCAGGACCTCACTAGGCCCAGCCCGTCTTAAAAACTTACCTTGCTTGGTGTCAATAACTCTAGTACATATCCTGTACTTGCTAGCATCTGATTTAGTGGTGTGGTTTCATCGTGAAGCGAAGGTTATGATCTTTGTTTGCCATGTTACATTCGCGGTTTGGGGATTAGCGGTTTCGATTGGATATTCAATTGCTGGAATTAGAATGTGGCGCAATTTGAAATCCTCGTTGGGCGAAATGTTCTCCAATCGAGCGTTAGACCGAGAGTCCAGACGACTCAAGAGATTATTTGTTCTGATGTGTTGGGCATCTTGTTTCGGAGTGATCAAGTTTTCTCTCTCGCTGTACACAGCTATCGGAGAATATGGCGTTTTCGCCGACATTGGTTACGTAAAAAGCTGGCCTTGGTTCGCGGTTCAGTCCTCGCTAAGAACGTTAGAATCCTTAATGTGCGTGTTTATTTTCATTATTGCTTTTAATAATCGGAAGACGAATAATAACACAACTCCAGATATTTGTTTGGCCGAAGTGGGAAGAATTCAGCAGTTAGCCGAACCAAGTTCAATTAAATGAAGTCAGGGAGTTTAATTGAACGCGAGTAAAAAAAAACCTTTCCAAATGTGCTGATAAGAAACAAGTCGATACAGCAATATCAAGAACTGGTCTTTAAATCCTTTTAAAGTAAGTCACAATTTCTGTCAGGACATTTATATTAAGGAAATGCTGCCGTTTACTCATAAATCTAATAATAATACTGGACTTATTATTGTTTTAATAAAATCGAATTATTGCTAACTAGGTTATAACTTATATCTGATTTACCTTGAGTAACCAATCGGATTGGTGGAAAATGCAATAATTTATATCCCTTATCCCAAGACAAGAGAGGATAATCCAAGAGAAGCATTCTCCCATACATGGGACTCTAAGCGAATGAAGACTTATTTTGTTTTGGGTTAAAACGACACATTGGTGCCGAGTCTTCCCCACCCATTATGAGTCCACCACACACTGCAGCACTATGATGAGTGCGAGGGAAAGGCATTATGGGTAGGGATACCCATGACATGGTCGAAGGAACAAAACAGTTAGTTTCAATTTTGCCACCATGTCCATGAACTCAATCAGTGAGCACCGCCACCTGTTCGTATTTCTCCAAAGAGAAACGAGGTTTAAGAGACATGCCTTGGAAGCGATCAGGGAACAGAAACAAATCCCGGCATTGCATCGATTACCACCCTCGTGCAAGTGATGTTCTTAACTCTTCATCAAGAATTTTTCATAGATTGTGCTTTGACATTGATAACAGTGTAATACATTTCAACAGTTCAGGAAGTAAACATTCCCTCGATAGCAGATCATGTTTAATCCAAGCAATCACTACTTGATATACTTCCTCCTCTTCCAACACGTCTATCTCGTCCATGCAAATCAGTTCTTTAACAGTGCTCAATAAATTCAACATTATTTACAGGTTGTATCGTCCCAGAGTGTTACGTCCGAAATTTTAAGAAAAAAAACGTCCGAAATGTTTCAAAAAATCGTCCGAGAGTTTTTTGTCCGAAGTTGATCGTCCCTGTATTCTTGGTTTGCAACTGACGTCATCGCCGCCATGTTGGATGACCATAAACAAAAGAATTATAATTAGTTTTATTGTTCCTGTCATCCAACATGGCCGCCAGGGTCTTTGTCATTTAAATCCCTCGGGAATGGTTGCAAACCAGCAATTATACGGTAAGTTGGAACATTTTCTTAGTACAGAGTGTACGAGGCCCCGTTCACACTAATGCGTTTCGAAACGCTCCGTATTTACCGAAAACGCATCAAAAGCTCCGCGTCCACATCATTTTCGCAGAGTTTTCGCCGTCCACACTACAACTAAGTGATCTGCGCATGAAATAGATGTGAATGACGTCAGCATTTTCGCCGTCCACACTACAACTTACAGTGATCTGCGCATGAAATAGATGTGAATGACGTCTGCGTTTTCGAAAGCCTCCGTTTTCGTTGTCCACAATACACCTTTTGCTGTTCATTAGCAGAAAATATAAATTCATTTGTGTGAATGGTTAGACAATAGCGTGGAAATATTTTCATTTACACCAAAAGATCATTCATTTACGCGAAAATAACTTCATTAACGATTTTAGCATAAGCAGTAACATTCAATAATATTAACAGACAAACATTTGCATCAATGGACATTTATTAGCTCAAAATGTACTTTCATTTGCGCAATAATCAACTTCAATAACAGTAATGTGCAAACATTTGTGCCAATTGACAATCATTTTCGTGTATGGAATTTCATTAACGAGTTTTGCATAAACACTCACATTCTATAGCATTAACAGACAACTATTTTCACAAACGCGACATTCTTTAGTGCGACAATACAAACATTAACACGTTTTCAACACACAATAAGGAAATACAGTTTTTCAATAGCGCAACAGAATTTCAAGGGATTTTTTGGAAAAGTGTTCACGAGAGAATGTTGCATTTAGAAGAAGGGAGGTTTACCTATAAAAGTGCTGTATTGCACAATCATTTTGTCAGAAAGAGATGCAATAGGCTTACCAGTTTTGCAAGTCAGTTTGAAACAGATATGCCTCCGTGAAACAGGATACCGCTTGAACACCGTGAAAGAATCATCAGGGCGTTTGAAGATCAAACCGAAGATTACATACTGGTGGCGGACACCTTAGGAGTCAACAGGTCAACAGCAAGAAGTATTGTAGCTCGGTACATCCGAGAAGGAAGAATCGCAGAAAGACCACGGGGAGGCAGAAACAACGTCAGAGTTGATAACGAGATGAGGGACTGCCTCGATGTCATTTTAAACGAGAACTGTCTATTAACACTAGCCCAGATAAACCGCGAGCTTAGAGTACGCCTCCCTGCAAAACCGAGGATCCATGACCGCACAGTGGCGAGGACGCTAGAGGGAATGCTGTTTCGAGTGAAACTGGCCAGGCCCGTCCCAGCTGATAGAAACAGACCAGATGTTATACAGAAACGGGTAGACTACGCCAACTGGTTCATGGGCCATGCTGTGGTGAACCATAGCGTCTTTGTAGACGAGTGCGGTTATAACATCTGGACCGCGAGAAGTCACGGCAGGGCCAGACGAGGAGAGAGGGCATACCGGCAGGTCTGTGGACAGCGAGGGAGAAACGTAACAGTCACCATGGCCATTTCACCAACGAACGGCCTTGTCTTTCACTCTGCGATGGTTGGGGGTATGAATGCACAAAGATTTAGCGACTTCTTACTTCAGGCGAGATTGAACCTAGACCCCGACGAGCACGTAATCTTCATTTACGATGGAGCGCCAGCCCACCGCAACCCAGCAAACCCCGGTCCTAACACAGAGCTCAAGATGCTACCACCCTATAGCCCGTTCTTAAACATAGTTGAGCAAGCAATAAGTTACCTTAAGGCAGCCATTAAAGCAGATATTTCAAGGCCCGAGGTACAGGCACAGATGAATGATAGACAAGAGGCAAGACGGCAAGGAATTTCTCTTGGCGACTATCGCACACAGTTACTGCTGCAAGCATTACAACGCAATATCGGAAATATCACCGGGAGCTAAATGTGGACAATGGTATCGCTTTATGCAGACATATTTACCACGATGTTTAAATAGAGAGGAAATTGAAGGCTAACTAACGCAGCTAATAGACATGTAGTTGAATATAACTTTCTCCTTGTTGGACATTATAACGACGTTAATGTTTGTATTGTCGCACTAAAGAATGTCGCGTTTGTGAAAATAGTTGTCTGTTAATGCTATAGAATGCGAGTGTTTATGCAAAACTCGTTAATGAAATTCCATACACGAAAATGATTGTCAATTGGCACAAATGTTTGCACATTACTGTTATTGAAGTTGATTATTGCGCAAATGAAAGTACATTTTGAGCTAATAAATGTCCATTGATGCAAATGTTTGTCTGTTAATATTATTGAATGTAACTGCTTATGCTAAAATCGTTAATGAAGTTATTTTCGCGTAAATGAATGATCTTTTGGTGTAAATGAAAATATTTCCACGCTATTGTCTAACCATTCACACAAATGAATTTATATTTTCTGCTAATGAACAGCAAAAAGGTGTAATACGTTAGGGCTGGGCTCCGTTTTCAAATGTCTCCACTCCACAGCGTTTTCAAATGTATGCGTTTTCGATGAAAACGTTCAGCGTTTTCGATCGTTGTAGTTTGGACGATAGCCGAAAACGCATCGAAAAATATGCGTTTTCAAACGGGGCAAGTAAGGTTAGAGTTTAGATTGGAGACTGGTCGTCGTCACACAACAGCTCTAAATAAACCGACGTTTAATATTTTCCGAAGGCGTTCGACAGCGTACCTCATGAACCCCTACTTATGAAGCTGAACTGTTACGGCATACACGGATCCCTACTTCTTTGGTTTAGGAACTTTTTAACAAATCGACAGCAAAGAGTAGTTGTGCCGCTGCGTGGGTCCTGCTCTGACTGGTCCCCAGTACCATCCGGAGTACCACAGGGCACAATACTCGGACCAATACTTTTTCTAATTTATGCATGTAAACGACATAACAGATGCTACAACATCCACAATAAAACTGTTTGCTGACGACACAAAAATATATATAGAGAGATCGAGAACAAAAACCGAGATGAGATACCAACGCTACAAGCAGATTTAAACGCACTCCACAACTGGTCAACCAAGTGGAGCTTAGATTTCAATCCACAGAAGTGCGAAACCATGCGGATCACACACAGGCGTGACAAATCGACGCCCTTATACACCTTAGCGAACAAGGACCTGAATAATATAGACAGTTGTAAGGACCTTGGAGTTGTTATTTCAAAACATGTTGGCGTTATAGTAAACAAAGCAAATCAAGTTCTCGGCCTTGCGCACAGTAGGAAGCAAAAATAAGGAGATATTCTCGATGCTATACAAATACTATCATTGAATACGTGTCCCCCCGTCTGGTCACCTCATTTAGTCAAGGACATAGCAGCACTGGAAAAAGTACAGAGGAGAGCCTCTAGAATTGCCCTGGGACAAAACAAGAAATGTCATACGAAGAGCGTTGCAGGAAGCTTAACTGGCCAACCTTAGAGCAACGGAGATTATACTTTTCTTTAGTGGAATGCTGCAAAACTGTTTTGGAATTAATGGTTTAAAATTTAGGGACTATTTCGAACAGAGCAGACACATGAGCAGGTCAAATCACAAGTACAAACTACAGGCAAAACTAGCTAAAATAAACTGTTTCAAGTATTCTTTCTTTATAAATATTATCAAAGCCATGGAACGACCTACCCAACCTCGTCCACAGAGTCATCTCCGCTTTCAAGATGGCGGGTGGGCGCGAAGAAGACCCTGGCGAAGAGCAGTTCACGTGACCACAAAATTAGCCAATCGCGAGCCCGCCGCCATTTTGAAACAATCAAAATCTCCAATATTTTTGGAGACACGTGACGTGCTCTTCGCCAGTGTTTTCTTCGCGCCCACCCGCCATCTTGAAAGCGGAGATGGCCCTGGGGACGAGGTTGCGACCTACCAAGGCATGTCGCAGAAGCTGGTAGCCTTAAACAATTTAAATCGTTTTTAAAACTCCACATGAACATTGATTAGATAGCTATTTTAAATTTTCCATACATAAATCCATGCGTTAATATTCAGTCTTATGCAATCTTTGGATTATTGAAATTATCACATCCTTTTTTACTATTTTTATGTTAGGGGATCCTTAACGCAGGGTTGACCTTTGGAT
This sequence comes from Desmophyllum pertusum, assembly GCA_029204205.1. Taxonomy (NCBI): domain Eukaryota; kingdom Metazoa; phylum Cnidaria; class Anthozoa; order Scleractinia; family Caryophylliidae; genus Desmophyllum; species Desmophyllum pertusum. The sequence continues at coordinate 356,693 of MU827311.1, forward strand.
TTCCTGCTCAATAATTTATTTGTATATATTATTTTAACGAGTTTTTAATAAATTGTTATCATTATAATTTAGAAGGAAAAACATATACAACTTTTTACACATTGACTGTTTTAATTTTTGTCAAGTTGAAAAAAAATTGAACAAATGAAATAAACTATAGACAAATGTAACCAAGTTGTTTATCCTCTTACTAGAGCTGGAACAATTTAATAATGATATCAGGTCTGTATGCTGGCTTTCCTCCGTCGCCAGAGAAACAAAGACTGAGTTCTTTGACGAACAGAAAGAAACGAACTTAAGTTATCGTCAGACATTTGAAATCCTCGTTAATTGTGGAATTCGAGTTAAACAGCGGTTGACCTTCTTGGACTTCTTAGTTTGAGGCAATCTTTCGTCTACTCCGCGCTGCTGATGTCATACTTATTCAGTCCGCTGAAGAACATGATGTTACTTCAGAATCTCTTTTAAAAGATACAGATTTAGGAACAAGCCAAAGCAAGGTTGTACTTACCGCTTCCCTTTGTATGGCAAAGCGGCAAAAACAGGAACAAAATAAGCAAAGAAACAGGCACGTATGTATTACAACCATCTGATTCCTGAAATGTCAATTCTGTTCTGGCCAATCACATGCTACCACATATAACTGTTTTGCGAGAAGTGGGACTGAAAGCTCTGCATAAAGGTAACAAGAGGAAGATTTTCGGGTATATCACCCTAAATGGTAAGGGTTACTCTAATCCGAAATCATAAACTCATGCTAAAACCTGTCCCAGTGTCCACTTGCGTTTTATGCTGGAGGTCAGATAATGCATATAAACCAAAGGGCGTTCGCAGCAAGTTTCATTGGTTGTATGGTTACGATTTGTAGTGAGATAGTGGTTATTGTAATTGAAAGTGGATCGAATGGGATGGTTCTGCACGCGGGAAAGGAAAAGCAATGCGAGACATTTTTCCGTATGTTTTTGTAAGTATATCATATTCAGTTTACGAGTTGTCACAGGGGGTTCTCACATCACATTAGAATGAATACAATTGATTGAACCACGCGATGATGTCTCAGTCACCAGTTGACAACAGCTAGTTTACTCCTGGGTGCAAATCATTTATACAGATTTTTAATTATTAGTTTTATGGTTTTCTACACGACCCCACCAGCTCTGCTGATTTCTAAATCGTGTATAAATAAAGCATTTACTTACTGTCCTTACTTACAAAGATTTTTAAAACAATTCAAATAATTGATCCCATTTATATTTCTTGCTATGGTAAAGAGATAAAATCGCACTGAACTTGACGATAAGAGTTCCCATGTCCCGAACAGTGGTAGACTACGAGCAGTCCTGTTTCCCTTAGTCCATCCAGTGGCGACTCCAGTGGCAGTGACTGCAGTGAAAAGCAACATAGAGTGCGATGGGAAAATGGCCGCGCAGAATCTGGGGCAGAATCGCGCATCTCGCCCCCAGATTTCGCGCGGCCATTTCTTTCCTTGCTTTTCGCTCGACAGTGTGGACGCCATGTTTCCACCCTCTTTTACGGTTGGTAGACAAGGATAACACTGGCAATATTCTGCCGGCATACTGGGCAAAGTCCTTGATTGTCTTTTAGAGTGTCGGCACATGTCGAGCAAACACACAAATGATGGCACGGTACCAGCAAACTATCCCTTGCACTGTCCATACACACCACACATTCAGTCTGGGGGCCTGCTGACAGATAAGCAAAACAAGAACATAGTGGCTTACAACTGCCGGAGCCTAACCCAGTTGCCCTCACAGTTCACTGGTACTCATTTATATGAGTTCCCGAGAGGCACTATGAGAGTAACGTGTCTTGGCTGGGGTCATGACAATGGCCGTTTTCACACTAGAAGACAGATAAATCGTCTGGACGGACAAGTCGTCGGACGATTTATTCGTCTCAGTGTTAAAACTAGACAGATGAGTCCGCATCTTGTGTTGGTGACTGACTGCTGTGCCTTTTGTAAATAGTCGTTAATAATGTAATTATACATATTGTAATTCTATATACTTATATTATTATATTAGCAATCTTGCTACCTTAAATTCGAGATGAAATAAAGGTTATTGTATTGTATTGTATATTGTTGGTCGTCATAAATTCATACAGACGATCTTGAAAGCAAGGGGCCTGGGACTAACACCGGCTTGGTTACCTTGCATGGGTGCCGGCATTTTGATTACCCACAAACCAACACTCCTTTTGCTAGTCCCACTCACCTTTGAGACCGGGAAACGACCATTTGTTCGTCTGGTGTGAATTTAGTTGGGTTTTGGACAACTTGTCCATCTAGACGAAAAATCGACCTCGAAAAATCGTCTTCATAGACGGACAAATCGACGGACAAAATCAGATGACTTTTACGTCCAAAATCGACTTGTCCGTCTGAGACGACTTGTTCGTCCAAAAACGTTGTCCGTCTTCAGTGTGAAAACGGCCAATGTGTTCTTGGACAGACACAGGGCTCGAACTCAGACCATTTGATCAGGAAGTCAGCGCATTAGGTCACTGTGTCTCCACACTGAAGTATAGCAGAGTATAGTAAAAAAGAAAGAAAGCAGTAATTACATCATTCTCTTGATCATTACTTAGTAGATATTTAGTAAAGCTGTCTAAAATACCCCCCCCCCCCCCTAGAAAAAATTAAAAAATAAAATAAAGGGAATGGTTAAAACTCTATAAATAATATTGTAGAATGTACCTTCAGCTTGCTGTGGATGATGCACTGATGCTACATTTGCTGCATTATCAACCTGATGGCCAAGAGGTAAATCAACTCCTCCATGACCAAGGCTTGGTACCTGCACATGAGGGGCGTGACCATCCTGTAACAGAGCTCTAAGCCTGTCCCTGTGAGCTAAAATAGGAATTGATCACCACATCAATCAATTGGGACCACAACGGCAATGGTAACTACATGTAGAACATCGCTAAACAATAGTTTTAATGAGCAGTACAACAGCTCTGCACATACATTTACATTTTGGTACATTTCTTAGCTGTTCTCTGCAAAACAACAACATGAAATGACCAAATTCTGGGTTTTCGGAGAATGTGAATTGCAATGGCGGTCGGTCGGTCGGTCGGTCGGTCGGTCGGTCGGTCGGTCGGTCGGTCGGTCGGTCGGTCGGTTGGTCGGTTGGTCGGTTGGTCGGTCGGTCATTGTTTCATTTTTTAAACTTGGTTGAACTTACATGTTTAACATAATCTTTATTTAAAACACGGTAAGCAAAAGAAACATAAGAACCATTTCCTGCTTACGGGAGAGGATGATATCTTTCCAGTAGCAATTAAGGCTGGTTTTCACTAGTGACATAACCATAAACACAAGCAACATATGCAGACGTAGTAAGTGTTGATCATGATGATCAACCAAGTCAAGTCAGGAGTAAAACAGGGGTGTGTTATGCCTAGCCTGCATAGCAGGCGCTGGAGTAAAATGAAGCACAAGTTGGAGGGGGGCACGCGAGAGGAAGAAAATGGCCTTCCTCATGCGTCTCTTCTCTTGCATGCGTGCCCCTAAAACTCACGCTTTTCTCCACTCAGCGCCTGCTATGCAGGCTAGCCATTGACTGGGTAATGAGCAGGACAACAGAGGGTAGGAGAACTGGTATACGATGGAAGCTCACCTTGGTCTTGGAAGATCTAGACTTCGCGGATGACATCGCCTTGCTGTCATCCAGATATGTTGATATAAGGGACAAGACCAGCAAGCTAGTCGATGAAGCAGCAAGAGTCGGTCCAAAAATCAATGCGAAAAAGTCAAGTGCGTAAATGCCAGAAACGACCAAGGGATAGAAGTAAGTAATGAGCAGGTGGAGGAGGTAGAAGAATTTGTGTACCTGGGTGTGCTGTTGGATAAAGAAGGTGGAACAACTAAGGACATACAGTATAGATTAAGTAAAGCCAGACAGGCTTTCTACGGACTGCAGAAAAATATGGGGCACTAGAGAGATTGGCAGGAAGACGAAAGTACAACCGTTCAAAACACTTGTGAGATCAGTCTTGATGTATGGCTGTGAGGCCTGGAAACTCATGAAAACGGAAGCAAATTAACTAGAAGGCAGGTACAAAAGTCGGACCGGATCAGTCGGATCGGACCGGACCGCATCGGACCGGATCAACTCGGATCGCCAGTCCGGGTCGGATCAACTCGGATCGACTCGGACTAGACTAAAAATGAAAACAATCTACTCGGACTGGACTAAAATGAAATTCGTAACATGTTAGACATAGAAAAAAGATACCTCTCTTCATTTAAAGGTGTTGGCTACCTAAAAGTTTACCCAGATCACCGTCAGATCACCGTCAGATCGCTGTCAGATCTCGGCAATCAAGCCTCCATTTTGTTTTTCTAGTACAGCTCATCCCGGATCAGTATAAGTATCTTCGCGAACTTATCCGCTCGTCCGCTCGCACATGGTAAGCTTGGATGCTTGGATGACTCAAAATCGCGGTTAATGTAATGTAATGAAAATCTAAAATCTTTTGCAGGGAAACATGCCTCCGGACTTCCATAGATTCGGCGCAAGGTCAAGTTTTTTCCTAGATCCGCGCCTGATAAGCTTATCTTATACAGTAGAACCTCGCTAACTCAAACTCCCAAGGGAAACAAAAAATAGTTCGAGATAGAGGGGGTTCGATCAAGTTAGCCGATAGTAAATGACTGGAAAACAAGGGCAAAGGGAATGGGTTTGAGTTCGAGATAGCTGGGAGTTCGAGTTAGCCCTTAGACTGCAAAACAGTCTCTCTTTTTCTCGAGATATTGTGCGCGACGCGCGAATTGAGAGGCGCGAAGCGCCGATAATCCACGCGCGAGCCTCGTAAGAGGCGAGAAAAGAGAGACTGTCCCCTTTTCATACAACAAATTCGTTCCGACCAGGGGGTCTGATGCTTCCGCTAAAGTGTCAAAAATTCCTTAACAGCTCCGACTATACAGTGAATTCGATACCATAAACGTGACCTGAACGTGACACTTCACTTCACTTTTGTCTGCGTGTATTCGTTTATAGAGTCATTGGCAATGTGGCGAAAAATTCGTTGTTGAAGCCTCCTACGCCTAATAACTGAGCTCTATTCGAGAAATCCTAAATGACCTTCTTCCTCAGATAATTGCCGATTATGTGACTGGTATTTTAAGATGCAATTTGGTAACGCATTTCATCCGAAAATATATTTGTTAATCCGCATGACAAAACGGTCTCCGCTAGCCGTGGACGGAGGAACTCGTTTGTCCTCAAAATGTTGCTCTTCGTGTCCGTTGAAGGTGGGGAACTTTGCTATTATTCAACAATGATCGTTGCCTTTCCTAAATCTGTTGATTTTGTAATCTTGGTCGACATCATGTCGCTTGACTGGACTAACACCTTTTCCGAAATCCGAAGTACAGCGATCAAACTCCCTGCTTTTGTCTTGCAAGCGCATCTATCAAAGTCCGGACTGTCTTACCGCCCGCGAACTGATCGATGTTTGACGCTGTTTGTGGTTAGGCCTCCGGGGACGAGAATGATGTCCGATGACAGATTACGTCGAAAACGGACCAATCGGAATTTTGCGTTTCTCCAGCAATGGCGACAGTCCGTATTTATAGCGTCTCTCCCCAATCCCACTCGTAATTTCACGCTCGTTCCAGATCCTTCAGCCGCGTTCAGCCCGACACTCTCGCGCGAAAATACGGACTGTTTTGCAGTCTAGTTAACCCTGTTCGAGCTAGCGGAGTTCTACTGTATTATAAGCTTCCCCCGCAGCGCAAGGCACTCTTTTCTGCAAGATGGAAATGTATTACCAAAGTGTTTCTTGAGTGTTCCCTGTTAGCAGTCTCCCTTTAACTTGGGAGTCTTCGGGTAGTTTGAAGAGCATCAATTTTGCTGCTGGGAATGGATTTGGACAAGCATTAGGCTGGGAGACTGGGATTTGGGCAACAATTGGGCTGGGAAAATGGGATTTATACCCCCACTTCAGGCCACTTCATGGCACCCTTTGAAGGGATTTTCGAACGAAGAAATTGAAATAATCGTGAAATCTTACCTAGTAGACGCCTAGTACAGTTCCCAGGCTTCTTCTGTTGACGTCGTCCCGGGAGGACCTGGCACTAGAAAAACAAAATGGCGGCTTGATTGCCGAGATCTGACAGCGATCTGACGGTGATCTGGGTGAACGTTTAGGTAGCTAACACCTTTAAATGAAGAGAGGTATCTTTTTTCTATGTCTAACATGTTACGAATTTCATTTTAGTCCAGTCCGAGTAGATTGTTTTCATTTTTAGTCTAGTCCAAGTCGATCCGAGTTGATCCGACCCGGACTGGCGATCTGAGTTGATCCGGTCCAATCCGGTCCGGTCCGATCCGACTGATCCGGTCCGACTTTTGTACCTGCCTGAAACTAGATGCTTTCCAATACAAATGCGTGAAGTGCATATTGAGAATAAGGTGGTCTCAAACCATCTTGCACCAACAAATCCAAGAATTCACAGGCGTGAACAAAGCAAGTGACGAGATCAGAAGGCGAAGATGGAACTTGATTGGGCACATAATGAGGAAAGACAGAGAGGAGCACTGCGTTACTGCATTGGAGTGGGGACCAGAGGGGAAGAGAAGACCAGGATGATCAACATGGAGACGAATGGTTGAGGACAAACGACGAACAACTGGGTGGGAGTCATGGGCGAGTGTGACTGTTAGAGGCTCTAGCAGCAAATTGAAGTGGATGGAAGGAGTACACGTCCTAGCCTTATGTGCCTTAAGGCATGGAGAGAAATAACCATAACCATGGATGATCAACGCATTACTGCATCTGTTGCATGTCTATGTCGCTAGTGAAAACCAGCCTTTACAGTTTGTTCATTTTGAGACTTTACCACATCTGACAGAAGGCACACTAGACTAGTTGATGTGTCATGATTGTACAAAACTATCTTTAATAAGTCCATTTTCGTGTGAGTCTAATACATACAATAGGATGTAACACACGTTTTTATCAACATATTTCTTACCTCTCTTTCTTGCTTCAACTTGTGCATGACTTAGAACAAGAGGTGTGTTTCCTGAGCGAAAGAAGAGTGTTTTACTCATTCCCTCCAAGAGTTGTCGCACTAGAAGTAAGACACAGGATATTTAACTACAAAACATTGATAGAAGGCTCAAGTACTGTTAGATTGCAGACCAAGAACTATAATGTCTGCATCTAAGGTAGCAGACAGTCTGAGTCACTTGCTCTCACTCCCTCAGGTGAGACTCAAGAGACTACAGAATCCTAATAGACACTAGCCTCCTACGCAGGAATCTAACTGATTCCAAGCAGAACTATTAACGATGGACACTATAAATGTTCACAAATACATAGCTCTTTATTTATACCTGTAATCATGATTTTTGGAACATTTTTTCATTACAACTGCAACACGAAGCTTCGTTCCGCCATCTCTGACATCTTTGGTTCGCACGTGGAAAGCAACGGTGCAAATGTTTGCACATGTGGGGTGGGGGTGGGGCTACGGTACACTTGAAAAGTGCGGTACTCAAACGAGGTTTAATATCAACTCAGTTTTTATATTTTTCTATCGGGGGCAATCAGGAAATTTTAAATAAACAACAAAACGTGTACGTCTTTTAAAATACGAAAGATCGCGTTGCCTTTGACAATGCCCCACCCCCGGGCTGCCCGGTTATAGCAAATGCCCCACCCTAGGGATGGAAAAGTTGTAAAATGCCCGACAAATGCCCGGGGGGGGGGGGGGATGGTCGGGCTTGGAATTGACGGAGCCATTAGAAGTCTTAGAAATTTCTTGCATGGCACGCTCTAAAAGTTACTCTTACGCCACGGCTATTGTTGCGGGGCCAAAGTCCCGTTTTCTACAAACTAGAAGAGAAGCTGTGATTGGCCAATCTCTGAGAACGGAAGTGGCCGCTCCGTTGAGCAGACGTTCGTGGGGGAGGAAAGATTGCGTGACGAGCCCAAAGAATGTCTGCGTAGGAGGCTAAATAGACACTGGCCTGACTGACCTTTTTGTATAGAATCTTGACTAGTTTGCCTGGCCAATGTGATCTCAACTTCAGGAATTCCATACACTGGATAAAGAAACCTGATGCCAATGCACCGCTAGTCATGGAAAATTAAAATAAACTTGATTTAAAACACATTACTTGACGTCTGATAATTAAATTTCATTACTGTACTATTAAATTATAAACATAAACTATCGGGCACGCACACATGTATTAGCACGATTAATTTAACATGTATATTGCACTCGCACTAGCACCGCACATCTGCAGTGATGGGCTAGCCCCTTTGTAGATTAACAATTTAGATTTAGATTTAGATGTATGTGCCAGAATTTCATACATGTGCTCTTGAGAGACAAGTGTGTCTGAGCATAGCATTGTCTTTCTTGCACATTGAGACCTCAGTGTTTCTCCCCTCCCTCGATCGTCTCCCTCCTTTCTCCACTCAGCCTTGTCAGTGTGACAGGTGCCTGTTTCCCTTGGCGTGGAGGCTCATGGCTGGGCTGCCAGCATTTTGGGGTGTATATCCATCTAGGAGCTGGCTGTGCCAAAAGTGGAAGCTCCTGAATGTCCCAGGCACCCAGCCTCCATTTAATTATTGTTTTCAAATTGACAACATGCACTGCTGTCTCTTAAACCATACATTTTTTCTGACTGCTTTTCGAGTGAAGGAGAATATTTTCATGATTCTAAAGGGGCGCTTTATTAATCTGTGATAGTCCCTGACTAAGCCGTTTAGTCAGGAAGTAGCACAGATGTGCAGTATCAGAAGAAGCTAGCTGTGATTCACGACTCTTACCTCGGGGGAACCTGCCTTTGATGCAATCTTGCTGACATCAAGTTGAATTGTATTGCTGGAAATAATAGTTCCTTGTCTACATATTCTTGATACACCTTCAAATGGAATGAGAAACTGTATAATGCACATCTATATGAATTCATTTTATGGATTCATCCGCAGTTCAGAATTTGTACATACTATTAAGATATCATTTGACTGGTATTTAATTGTTACATTATAATGTAGTATACTCGTCTGTTACCAATGTAAATTAAGCTCAACAATAACTTATTTAAAGGAGAAGGTCACTCCAGAAAGCGCATTTTTTTTCTCACTACCATTAAAAAGTAAATATGAAGATTAATTACTGACCGTAGTTTGAAGTTCCAAAGAGCCTCGTAACCTCACAAAATTGGCCTTCAAAGTGTCGAAAAATTTGACTACGACCGCCGCCATTTTGAAGACTACTCAGCAACCTGGCCGCATAATCGTGACGTCATTCTGTGCAACCTGAATTGGCGGGAAGCGCTGTGAGAGTTTAACTTGCCATTTCTTGGCAAGATCTTTTCAATTAACGGCAAACGATGAAATGTAATTCCTCTTCCATCCCTTTGTGACTGAGTGTTACAACAGTTTGGAGCTGCTCGCAGTGCTTCCTGCCAATTCAGGTTGCACGGAATGACGTCATGATTATGCGGCCAGGTTGCTGAGCAGTCTTCAAAATGGCAGCGGTCATAGTCGAATTGTTCGACACTTTAAAGGGAAATTTCAAGAGGTTATGAGGATCTTTGGAACTTCAAACTACGGTCAGTAATTAATCTTCATATTTACTTTTTAATGGTACAGTGGAACCCCGTTAATCCGACCACCAACGGGCCAGCAAAATCTGGTCGCATTAATGGGGTGGTCGTATTAAAGGGGTTCTTAAATAAGAAAATGACTGAGAGAACTTCAGTTTGGGAGAAAAGAAAGTGGTCATATTAATAAGGTGGTCGTATTAACTGGGTGGTCGTAAGGCGCTGTTCCACTGTAGTGAGAAAAAAATGCGCTTTCTGGATGACCTTCCCCTTTAAAACACCCTATACCCAAAACCCCTGCTTCACACTTGCAATAAAATCCTTCACCTTGGATCAAGTCTATGGTATTACAAACAGAAGTTATTTTACATACTTTCGAAAAGATTCTGTTTTACATTAAGGTCTTCAAACACTGCTTCAAAGATGAAACTTGCACTTCTAACAGCATTTTCAAGGTCTTCAGTAAATGTGACAGTACCCTGAAAAGGGAGTAACAAAAGGACTGTTGCTTTGACTATTCAGTCATTTTAAAAAGTAGAAAGAATGCACAAATGTCATTGTGATTAGACTGGTATTTAACCCAAATGTAATTTGCTTATATAACTTCTAACATTTAACTATGTGCAAGGGACGCACTGGGAGAATATCAGCCCAAGGTCTTGACAGAAAAGACATATATACAGAGGGCCAATATTCTTGTAGCCTGCGAACAAGCTCTCTTGAGGTTTTGGGAGAGTAGGAGAAAGAGAGCTTGCACTGATGTCTCAGAATTTTGAATGCCACCCCTCAAAACCCCCCACCGTTTCCGGCTGTTTGAGCAGTCAAAATTTGGTCAATTGAAACTTTGTGGTCGTCTCAATTTTCTACGTAATGCAATGGTTTGTATTCAATCTCACACGCTCAAAAGTCGTTTCTCGAAAAGTACTAAACGGGTCGAACAAAAAACATCTCTATCTTAATTACGAAAGGACCGAAAGCCAGTGTGTAATATTTCCCAGAGCTGGCATGTCTGCGGCGAAAAAAGCTGTTTCTCCAGAACTACCGTACCGTTTGACTCGAGAGAGGTCTCTTTTGAAAGCATTTTCAAAGCGCTGAACAGAAAAAATATTTAGTACGTGTACCTCTGAAGTTTACTTCCAAAAATACCTGAACTACGTTCTTTCATAATTTTGTTTGTTTTGTTTTGTTAGTTAGTTTTCCTTTCTCTTCTCTACTTTATACAGAAACATAATTACTATGTACATTAATTTCTTTGTTCTACGCCATTTATATACCGAAATTTTCTTATTGTAATTTACTTACTAAAACACTACTGTTAGCTACCCTTATTATAATTTGTTTTTCTTCACCTCCCACCTCGAAATAGCCCTGCTAATTTGCGGGAGCTTGTTGTTGTTGTTGTTGTTGTCTGTATGAGTGATAAACATTCAAAGCGTCATGTTTGCTTAAGGACGTTCGCGCCCAATTCTTCCCACGTTCAGATTTTTTTTAAACTTTTGCTGCAGTTAGATAATGACCAACTCATGTCAGAAAGGCAAAAAAATTTGGGGGTCACCGTGGTCGTTTCGGAGATAAAGCGCATTGAAGACCGTAGTGTTTCTAGAAGGTTTGGTCATGTGAAGCGATATCGGCTTCAATGCTATCAACAACAAAAAAGTAAAATGGAGAACTCTAGATAAGATCGATATGTTGATTTCAATGCAAATAGGCCTATTACATGTAAGTAAATTTTTGCAGCTGATGTCATTCCTTTAGGTAAAATTAGCCTTACAGAAGGATACTTGTAAGTCATGCACACCCGTATTCATAGAACAATTTGATTGCAAATGAGTAGAAAAAGCGAAATAATCAAAACTTCTCACGTTCAGAATTTGTTTGTTTTTTGTTAAAATGGAGAGAATCAGTAAAGGAAGTGATCTATGAAAAGAAAAGCAGGGGTCACTGTGCATCCAAGAGAGTAAAATCCGCCAAGTTATTGAAGCGTCCTCCAGGTCTATATTTGTCCAGTTCCATTCTCAGCACGCGCACTGGATGCATGACGTGGTGTGCGCGTGCGACATGAATAGCGTGCGCAGTAAGGATGCGCACTAGCAATGGGCGTGAACGTCCTTAAGGGAAGACGTCATCAATTAATTAATTTCCACCAATCAGCATTTCACGTCGATTTTTTTAGCACAGATATTCAAAACTCTGAGACATCCAGGCAAGCTCTCCTTCTTCTCCCCGCCTCCCCACCCCCACCCCCAAAAACCTTAACAGAGCTTGCTCGCAGGCTAATATTCTTGCAGTACTAACCTCTTGCAGGCTACAACCTGTCAGTGCCTTCTAAATAGCTCCCTCACACTGTATCATTAATAATAATTTTTATTATAAAAGATTTTCAAAAGTAAAATCAACGGTATGCTGTGTGGCATAATGCACTTATCATTGGCTTGCCCCAGGGATAGATCCCCAGCCCCTCCTGGGGAATGTAAAAAGAGTGGAGAAAACTTAAGAAATTTCCTCAGGGGGTGGGGGATATGTTATGAGTCAAAGTCCCCATAGTCACGTTTTCCTCCCAGAAAATCCCCCTCATACATGTATGAGGGGGATATGGCATGGATAGGCTGAGGGATTCTTCTTTCAGGGGAATTGCTGACAGTAGTCTGGGGATGAGTTTGTGATAAAAATGCTATTCATTCTTGTATAAAAAGCAATTTTTGTCATGCATGAATACAGGAAAAGATCTAAAAACAGATCTATTGGCATGTTATCTGTTTCAATCATAAAGACAGAGTATTCACGGGTCAGTAGTCTCCTTCGCAGTCGTTATTTGGTAGTTTCTTGGAACTTCAAACAAAGTCTATGTACTGCAATCCTGGACAAAAATTATTCCTTGGTCTGCTCGGGGGTCTACCCCTGGAGCCAGACCCCCCTGGAGCAAGCCGATGATAAGTGCATAATCAGTTTCAGAGGATACTACTGCCATTTATTAGGGGGGGGGGGGGGGGGTCGTATTTCTGTCCAGACTTCCCTTACCACAAAGTTCCTAGTGATCATCATCTCTTCACGTCTCAGCTGTTCTTTGTGTTCTTCCAATACATTGTTAGCTCGTTCAAGTGCTTGGCTGCTTCGATCATACACCTTCACACGAAGCCCATGGTAAGCTAATTCACCTAAAGTAAGTTAGCGAGTGGTCAGGACAAGGCTTTATAGGTGTGACGACCCTGTGACACTAAACTCGGATAATTTTGAGACGTCTCCTTACCGGCTATGCATGTACCCATCAAACCAGATCCCAAAACCGCCACTTCTTGTGCATCACGAAACATAACGACACTTACCTTTCCAGGTTACCTATGACTACATATTTGACTCAAACTTTGTTGAGATCTACAAGCTAAAGAGCCACTCAGGCACTACATCACAACTCGCCTTATTTTGGACGCCATGTTTTAGTGTCGTAAAATAGTGCAGTCCCAGTCCCTCCTACTTTTTTGGTGGGGGTGGTATTTGCCACTGACTGGAGAGAGTGACAAGACAGGGGTAGTCTGCGTAGCGATGTTTGTTTTCTTGCATACATATAAGTTTACATTGAGCACCTGACCTAGATTGTGTCTATTGATCACTAAGCAAATTGTGTGGTTCCAGAAAATATCCATACCCACCCCAAGTTCATTGGAAATTCCGAGGGGAAGAGGCGTCTCAAAAAGGAAAGTATGAAGGTTAACTGGAATTTCCAGAGGGGTGGGGAGGGGGGGATATTTTCTGGAACAACACATTAGCCTTCATGCAGACGTCTCCTATTTCCTTTCTAAGTTCGGTAACTCCGCCACAAAATAACATATGGAAAAAGTCTTACATAGGCACACTTTGTCTGAGATAGGGTATCTTTTTGTTTTGCAACATGTAGTCTGGTATGGGGTGGTAAAATGAAAGTCTACTGTCAAAATGGTCTTGATCAAGGTCTGTGGTGCATGATCCCCAATCAACAAAGATTTATGGCAGCTTAGTTTTAGAGTAATTCAAGGCCACTTTATTGGAGAAACATGTTAAGTTTATTACACATTGACAGGTGACGACTAAACTAGCTAGCAGACCTGAGCAGGATGGTGATGATTACATTCCACTGGAATAATATAGAAGATGCCTGTTCTGCCACCGTTTGACTGCCCCCCCCCCCCCCCCCCAGTCAGGTTAAGCAGCAGCCTGAAATAGAATAAAGTACCATAACAACCAACTGCATACTGGTGTACGGCAAATTTGGAAAAAAAAAAAAATGTGACAACTATTTGTCAAGTTGATAGCCTCCTATGCAGACGTTCTATGGTCTTGTCACACAATCTGTCCTTTGCGTGACAAACCTAAACGGCATCTACGTAGGAGGCTATCCAGTTAATGACCTCATAGACATTGTATAAATAGAGTTATTCATAACTGACAACAAAACATAATACAGACACCTGAACATTTCTCTAAAAATGTTGCAAATTGTATTATTATTATTTTTTCTCTACTTGCATTACCAAAATAAGTTACAGGTACTGTAAGTAATTTTACCAAATCAAAACTACCGTAATAGTTTGAAACAACAGGATATAACAATTTAAATATTATATTAATAATAAATACACAACTTCTGTTGAAACATTATCTATTCAATAATTTACTAACCCATTTTACCATTCAAACTGCCCAATTGTCCTACGGGAACTGATTAAGAATAAAAATGCATGCCAGGCAAGGAGTTTACACCTAAAATTAGTATGCAAGAGTATAAAAGGCTCTGATGAAATGTGTTATCCTTGGTTATTTTTGCTCAAAATCCAATCCAGAAGGAAGACGTGTATATGTGTTGTTGTATTTGAGTGAAGACTGGGTGCATTGTAGATGTTTGGATGGGTGGAGGTGGGGAATGTGGTGGTGCTGACATTGTTTTTTCTTTGCCCACCCTCCCACCCAATCATATCCTTTCTTTACTGCCTCTGTTTTCTTCGGATCTTTTTTTTTGTTCATTGTTTCAAATTACTGGAACAATGATCCTTTATTACTTTCCATTCTTAATCAGTGACCTGTGGAACAAAGGGCAGTTTGGAAAGTTTATTATGATATTAAACTCTGTCAATAGCTTTTAATGTCTGTAATTTAGAAACTAAAATAAATTAATAGACAAGTTCTACTTGTGAAGCTTTTTGCATGGTCATATCACAAGACCATTGCTAGCAAACTTAGTCATGAGTATTGACCCAAACATTCTGGTGTCAAAAAATTAATATGAAAAGCTATCAAAAGATAGGGCCATCCATGAGCCGTGACCAGCGTTATGGAACTGTTGTCACACATCAAAGGTTCTCAAAGGGTGGCAGTTTGTGCTGAACAAAAGCTTCGCAAGTAAAATTCTTTACGCCTTACTAATAATAATTAAATAATTATTACAATACTTTTTGATATAAATTTATTTACCTATGCTTATTGAATTGATGCATCAACTTTTACCCAATAAATATTTCTGAGATTGTTGCTCATTAAATTCAAGAGAATTGTATTTACTTTAACCCCGCCACTCAAATCGCGGCTAAATTCTCATCAAAGAATGAAAGAATATTGAAAGTTACCACAAACTATTCCTCATCGGTTTTCACTATGTATTACTGAGGATTGGTCCACGATATTAGGCAAAATAGTTGCGGATTCATCACTGTCATGGCCATCACTTGGAGAAACTGTTACTCCCTCATTCAAAAATTGCTCAGCAGAATTGATGGATGCATGATCAATCTGCTCACTGCAGCCTGTTGATTCACAATGAAGACTCCTTGATTCAGTATGTTCACAGGCTTCAGGTTTCACTTCACGCCATGAAATTTCATCCTTAGCTGATGTAGATTTTCCGTTGAAATAATGCTGTGTCAAACAAACATTGTCGTCACCAGGAGACCATGGAGAGATTGTTAAAAGCTGCTCCTTGTATCCAGTCAGCTCTGTAGAGGTATTTGGATCATGAGAAGGAATAGTAGGAATGCATTGTTCTGTGGTTTTCTCTACTTCTAGATAGGAAGCAGTTCCCATCAGAGTAGAGCCATCCTTGAGAGTAGTGTCATGATCAATCTGCAAACATTCTCTGACTCTCCCTTCAACTGTCTTGCTCTCTCTTCTGTCAATATGGAGGTCACTGGTAGCAGCTGCTTCCATTTGGGACTCTTGATTATCTTCAAATGTAAGGCGCTGGATGTTACTGCTTAACAATTCATCCTCCTCTCTGTAGTAGGACCAATTGAAAAGAAGATCCTTGTCTGCAATCTCAACTTCATCTGGGTCAATAAACATGCTGTTGCTTCTTATGCTTGGTGCACCTTCTATACCTGAGTCGTCATCACTTTCTGGGGGACCAAACAAGTTGAAGCTGTGGGATCGACCAGGAAGCACATCCTCACTCATGTTACTGTCACCCAGCAAATAATCAGGACTGGTACTAGCGCGTAGTTTGATAGGGTAGGACCTCAGCTTGATCCTTTCTTTCTGTGTTAAAGGCCTCTTGTCAAGGATCAACTCTTTACCTTTGAAGTACGACAGAACAACAATTCTGTACGGCTTTACTCTCGCAAAAGGATTTCCAAAAACTGAAAGGTACTTTAAATGGGAAATCAAGCACAACTTGGAAATTTCATGGACCACGCGGATTTGATTGTGGCCGAGGTTCAATTCAATAAGTCCACTGAGACAGTCCAGCCCGCTAACAGTCTCAAGATTGTTATGGCTGAGAATGAGAGACTTCAAGTGCGCCAACTCTCTGGGCATGCCTGTAATGAAGTGGATGTTATTGTGCGACAAATTCAGGTACTTTAAGCTTGGACAGCGTAACTGCTGGAGGTCCAAATGAACAAATTCATTATGGCTCATGTCCAGAGTCTGTAAGACTGGCAAAAGTTTAAGGGACGTGTCAAACACTGCTAGTTTGTTGTGCGTTACATTAAGATTTGTAAGCTGACACCATGGCTGAACAACCACTCGATTTTGCATCAGTCTAGCTGTTGTGAGACCCCTCCATGACTCTACAGGGCCCTTAATTTTGGGTGCCAAACGTTTCTCCGCTGCACAGTCAACAAGAAGCTCTTTCAAGGTCGTCAAGCAGTACCTTGCTGTCAGATTTGTTATTTGAGCTTGAACTTTTGACAGGTTGTTGATTAGTGTCAAGGGGCAACCATCAATGATTAGACAACTGAGAGACTTAAACAAGGAAATATCAAACTCTAGGTGACTAGAAAGCTCCTGTGATACTGAAGCCTTGCTTACAATACTGCTGACACACAGTGATTTCAGCTGATAAATAAAATCATAGAGATTTCCCAGATCCGCCGCATCTACATCATCCACTGCATTGGTCGGCTCTGGTAACTGCAGCTGACGTGTTATACAGTACAGCTGAGTTGGAGCTAAAGTGAAACTTTCACCCTTCGCCAACATCTCTTGGCCGTTTCGACACAAATCTTTGGCCAGTGCTTTCGTTACTGACATCACATCGTGCCGTTGAACTTCTAAGAACTCAACAATTTCCGGAGAACTCGACACATACGTGCTGCTGTTAACTAGCCGCTGAAGGTAATGTTCTAAGGCCGCTTTTCGCTTCTCGATAACGCACAGCGCCATGTTGGAAATTAGTTTCTTCGGCGGCAACATATCTTTCGGGATGCCATACAGACTCACAAGCTTTTTGTGGAGTTCGTTAAACTCGCGATACCTTCGAAACACGAACCAGTGGTTAGACTTGGTCATTACGTCGATTTTGTAGAGTGCATGAGGGGAAGGGTAGCTCCTTTGCCAAACTTCTCTAATGACGACATGTTTGATAGCAGGTGACGAAGCACTATCGCTATCTGAAGTGAGACGACCACGGTCTTTTCTCCATAAAGCACTCCCAGCTGGCGGGAGGAAGCCCTTGAGTGAAGTCATTTTCACCAACTAAAACGTACAAAGTTACCTCGGTAGCTCCATTTTGTAGAAAAACATGAACATGTTGTTGAAGACGCCATGTTTATATTATCACAAGACATACTAGTAAATACCCATGATTCCAAGTGATCCAGCTATTTACTCCACCCAAGGCTTTCTCGGTTCGTACAGACCCAGGCAGACCAGTACTACCACAGGTCACCAAAGCGTATTATGAGAGTTTGTATGGAGCTGAAATTCGATCGAAAATAATTTTCACTTTTCTTTCGAAAAGTTGTAAATAATGCGAATTAAAGTGTTAAAACCTCATTCACATTTATTTACAACTTTTCGAAAGAAAAGTGAAAATTATTTTCAGCTCTATACAAACTCTCATAATACGCTTTGGTTACCTGTGGTACTACGATATTCTAGGTCAGACCTACACACAGAAATAGTCTGTCCACAGCCGTTTTCTTATTTTTAAATAAAGGAAAAAAGGTTTGTAAAATGACTAACACAGAAAAAGTCGCGTTCAAGGTGAAACTTTTATTGATTCAGTTTCACCATGTGCCACTTGGACTTCCCTTTTTTTCAGTACCGCCATACGACCACCCCGTTATTACGACCACTTTTCTGTGGCCCGAACAAAACCTCACTCATTTTCTTATCCGGAAACCCCGTTAATCCGACCACCCCGTTATTACGACCAGGAGTCCCCAGTCGTTATTTTCTTTATAAAATTACCCCGTTAATACGACCAGTCAAAATGCCTGGTGAGACTGCTGAATGAAAACAGACACAATCTGACAAACAATAACGAATTTTAGTGGATGTTGTCCGGAAAAGTTGTTAGTGATTAGCGTGTGATTTTACATGACAATTTGTCATGTAAAATGACATGACAATTGAAAATAGCGGAATTAAAGGTATAATTGTCATGACATTATTTAGAAGGGTGTATTGAACACACCATAATTTGACACTGTACCCCGTTAATACGAGCACTCCGTTAATACGACCAATTTTTCATGGCCCGACGATGGTCGTATAACGGGGTTCCACTGTACTTGTAAGCTGGAGGCCCCCTGGTTCTAGCGTGTTATAGGACTAATCTGCTGAACAGAAAAAACCCCGTTCACAGGGCCCGCGCTGCACTTTTTTGAGTGGGGGGGGGGGGGGGGTGGGGGGGTGGCTAATGCGAACGCGTCAGCGTGAGGCATCTAGGGGGTCCGGGGGCATGCTCCCCCGGGAAAATTGTGAATTTAAGTCCTCTGAAATGACTGGAAATGCATCTAAAATTAACAAGCGTGGTGCAAATTACCAACTTTCAGCGCTTAAAAAAACGACTGTTTTTAATACAAGAATCAACATTTATTATCCGGTCTTTAAATTCAGAGAGAGTTGTCCATTTTTCGAAAAGCAATCGGAAATTTTAGTAGATATTTCTGGGACCAGGGTAGTTGGTTATCACGTTATCAATCAAAGTTATCTTAACTCTTGATATTTGTTCCGTTGTAATCGCGTCTATTTTGCTAATGGTCATTGCAACTTTTGTCCGTTGCGAACTACTGCAGATCAAAAAGAAAATGTTATCACCAACTTCCAGTAAAAAACGTTAACTAGTGAAATGACTTCTGGAAATTTTTATTATTTTTTAGAAAAGTGGTGGGGCTAAAGCCCCCCCCAGCCCCTCCCCCTGCGCGGTCCCTGCGTTCAGATTGTACAGTCGAACCCAATTAAGGGGGGATTCTACCTGAATTTCAATGAAATTTTAAGAGGTTTAAAGAAGGGATATAAGGAAATTTTTTTTTTGGGAACACCAACAGACAGTTGATACCCACGCGGGTGCTCTCGCGTGGGTATCAACTGTCTGTCAATGTCAATCTACTAATTTTTAACTTCAAATTCTAATTTTAAAACTACATCAAATCTTCAATATTTATCATTTCCCTAAATTTTACAACTCCTTTGAGAAAAACTATTTCCTCTCAAATATACCCAAAAATTTAGAAAACACCCCATAACATAGATTCATGGGATGAGCATAGAGTTTTTGGATTGCTTGAAACGTGAACGAGATATTTCCATTTAACCCACGTTAAGTCGCGGAAAAATGGCATTTAGGTGAAGTCCCGCCTTAACTGACACCTCTCCCAGGCGAACACATGCAAACACTGCATTTGTAACCTCCCAGGGGAACCCAACGAGCCATTTTGTCCATCCCTAGCAGGAAAATTTCCCAGACTTTCAAGTGATACATCTTTCCCAGCCAGCAAGGAACCCCTTGTGGAACACCTATTTTGCGGAACACCTCCGTTGGGTGCCCCTGTCCATAAGCCGTCACTTTCTGTTTCAAAGGGTGGCCGCTTACGGATGGTTCGACTGCATATAAAAACAATGCTTTGAGTGTTTCTCGAAAGTAATACAATATTTTCGGTTTTGTCTTTTGTGTTTATTGAAAACACGCTGACAGTAGCTGAATGTTTGGAAAACTCATGTAATATATCAAACCCGAAAGACAGGGTTTCATCACATTTCCAAACCCTGAGAAGAGAGTTGAAAATATGACGCGCAGCGGAATATTTTTGACGAAATTCGAGGTGTTTAGAAACGTGATCAAACCCTGTCTCGAGGGTTTGATATCGTCTCAATCGAAACTAAAAGTAAAAATCTATGAAGGTTTTGATCAGATATCAAACCAAACTCCGTCACAGTCATGATTTCCTTTGTGTTAACTTGATGAATTATTAATGAGTTTGAGAAGTATCCCCTCAGCACGATAAGTGTTGTTTTATTTCATAACACAAGAGTTTTTTATTATCATTCAAAATAACTTCTGTACAAACTAGACTTATTGACATATGGAAATAAAAAGCACTATCACACAATACATCCATTTCCAAGAAAATGTACGTTCTATATACAGGTCTGATTGTAATGATTACTAAGCAGAGTTTTTTCAAGGCGGTAAAGGTATTCCTCGTGGATCAGCTAAGGTTGGATCTTGTAAATTTTTCATTAACTGACTGAGCCATCGTTTCGTAGAAGCATCGTCCTTCAAACAGTTAGAAAATGTGCCATCCTTTAGTTGGTCAGGAAGGCATTGTCTGAGAGCCTCACGAGCCCTGATGGGAACATAAGAACAGCAAGGAAAGTCAATAAATATTCTGAACTACCAAAGGCATCTCAGTTTAATAGTATGTGTAGTAGCAAAATGGAAAGGAGCCCTGACCAGGGTCGGTGTTGTCTGTTCTTGGGCAAGATATTTTTCTCTCACAGTGCCTCTCTCCACCCAGGAGTATAATAGGTACCGGTGAATTATTTATTGTCATTGGGGCAAGCTAAATAAGTCACGGATCAGGGTACAGCATCCTTTCCAGGGGGAGTACATGTAGCAATACTCCTAGTGCCAACAATATTAAACTAAACTTTGAGGAGTTGAAGGTATTCGGTGTAGGATGTGCATGTAATGATTCACGAAATAAAACCTTCAATAAAATTAATCATATAGTTGTATTATATTTGCTTATGCAATGTATCAGTAAGTTATCAGATCTGCCCCGTATCTGGCTTGGCAGCTAATAACTTACCAACAAACCGAGTGTTCACACTTGCATGTCTGCCATTATACAACCAAATAGTTTCTAACTCCCTGGTAGCCCTTATATCAGGTGTGAACATACCTTGGATTGTCTGAGAGGCGAAGGTAACACCTTACAACATGTTTCAGTAGCCTTGCTGACTGGTCCTTAGCTAAAGCTAACACCATCTTTCCCTAGAACACAAACAAATTAGATCTTGATTAAAACATTGACAGCAAATAATAATATTACTAGAGAAACAAAAACAAAAAACATTGAAGGTGACAAAGTGGATCTGTATGTGGAGTCCAGTTCATTACCCAGTGGGCCAACACATCCCACATAAACTAAATACATGTACATGCTCAGCACATGTATTGCTAATAAAATGTCAATGAACTAGCATACAATAGTCACCAAACTATTGAGCTTACCAGGATCATAGCCACATGGGAAAATCTTTCATATGTTTGGCAAATGTAAGACAGCCCTGTCTCATCGAGAAGAATCTTTTGCAAGATAAATGTGGCTACCTGCGACCAGAAAAAATAAGTAAAGGAAAGTAAGAATACAGCGTAAATGGCTTAAAATTGGTGGCAAACTCCATTTTTAGAAAGCTAAATACTGGTGAGACCGATAGCAAACAAGTACCTAAAGGGAAGGATGGAAAGAACTTTGAAAAGAGAGTTAAAAAGTATGTGAAACCATTAAAAGGGAAACGAATGGACTCAGCAATGCGCCGTTTGAGATTCAGCCAGTGGGTGGGATCGGCCCAGGGGTTTGCGGATCCGAACGGACCAAATTTTTTTAGAAAACTGTTGTTGCACATCAGTAACACACACATTATAAATCTTAAACATGACTTACAGTTTTTGAGAGTTCGCTGCCTGATTCCATGATCCTTAAACACAAGGGAATAATCTCTGTTGTGAGGAGGAAATTAATAACCTCTGCTTCATCTGTCTGAAAAGAAACAACAATGTCAGCATAGACCTCAACAGAACTGTTATTGTTATCAATGTTTAGTAAACATACCTTGACTAGAGCTCCTACAACTCCCAGGCTTGTTAATCTCAGATACTCAAATGGTCTTGTTTTACTTGTGGTGTGAAGAAATGGATAGAGGAACAGTGGAATGTGTGCTAAAAGAGAAAGTATAATAATAAATTATTCATTGATAGAAAGGCCAAACTTCATTATTTACAAACATTCACACGTATCACATCAAATACTTGCATGTATAGTCTTTGTCAGTAACATCATGAGTAGAGGAATTAAAATTTAATGTTACCCTTCTCAACGTATGAAAGTACCATACAACAATTATTGTACACACTGTAATTATCTTACTACCACTTCAGTGTGAAGGTACCCCAACACCAGGGTTGGAAATTAGCACTCGCCCGCTCGCCCATGCGAGTGTCAGAAGTGTCGGGCGAGTAGAAATCAGCGATCGCTCGCTTGGCAAGTACGATTTTTATCTCTGAAGTAATTAATTATTCAATAATTTGCAAATAAACACTGTTTTTTACTTTCAAGTTTGGCAAGAAAATCTCTAAACATAAACTTACCAGTTCTAGTTTACATATTTTTATATAAATTATATTCCGAGATGTCCATTGCAACAAATTGGCGTTGAGATACGACTTTGTGCTTCGTAGACAAACATGGTTCCTTTTAGTGATATAAATTACATAACGCATGCATGTGTACAAAATGATAGCGCTGGTTACTGCGATCAGGTAAACAAGATGACGTCCGCAAAGAACAGACCCGCTTGCTCGCAAAGTAAAGGATCTCACAAGGATTTGTCAATAAAAGCCGTATTGAAATATAAAGTAATAGTGCCTACATTGTGTTTTCTTGGGGTTTAAGGTATTTCAGTAAAATTTTTCATTCAAGAAGTAACTCTCAGTTTACAACGCACTCGACAACGTTGCCAGCGATTTGTTTTGCCATTATAAATTGTGCAAATTCACTGCAAGGACGTTTGCTCTCCGGTAAGTTTTAAAATGAAGTGAGTTCACTGAGTTGATAGTGTGTTAAAAATGTGGAAATATCTTCCCGGAGTTTCCAAAGTATCGGACGAGAAAAAGATCGACCAATCTGTCCCGAAAAACAGTCTGTGATTCTAGGGGGCCGGGGGGTATATCTCTGGGCGAGTGGAAAAAAATCCGGGCGAGTACATCCTGATAGTCACTCGCCCAAATGGCGAGTGCTCTAAAAATGAAGTGTCCAACCCTGCAACACTTGCTACATGTATAAATGCTCTATTAAGCCCCCACCCCTCTCTTGTTCTGTAGTACAAATTCACAAATCATTTCAATGCCACATCACTTTCAGAATAAATTAAACTATAAATGAGCCAAGTAACCAAAAAAACATACGTATGTAGTTGCCATGTTTATTTCAGCAATAGTGATATCATTGTATGACCTTGGAAGTGAAGAGGTACATGTAGAAAGTGTTTATTATTAAATATATATTATGTTCACTGAGCTTTCAGTGTCACAAACAATAGAAGGTTAAACACCTACCTTGTAAGAACGCTGATCTAGTTTCTGGGTGAGAAGCAACACACTGTAGAAGAGCCAGTGCATTACACACACGATTAGATTGGTGAGCCTGAAAAATAAAGTACAAGCTTTTAATACATTCTATTCTATCCCTTTACCATGAACATGTACATGTAAGTGGTTCCCTTTAAGCCCCTATACTGTACATGTATGTCAACATGCACATTCTCAATACATGTCCCCGTAATAAAGTACTAGTTGTGAGAATTATTGTGATATCATTGGTGATTATTTCCTTAATTCTACTGACTTTGAGTTCATTGATCTCACAAGGAGAACTTTGATGTCCAGATTATCCAAAAGTCCAGAAAATCTAGGTTCAACTGTACTCATGTGGTACATGTAAAATGTTCTCCTTTAACATGATTACAAAACTTGATCATGTCTTACGTTGTCCCCAGGATATCTATATTTTTGCCATTGATTATAAATGACTTACTGTAAGATTTGGAGGGTTTATGACTGGATAAATATTAACTATCTCTTGTAGCAATGCTGCAATGGTTCCTGCAAAGCAAAAACAGCAGATGGTATGGACACATGTTGAACAAAACATGCAAAGCATGCTTATGTACCATTCACTGAAAAATAAAAACAATCACAGAGCCATTATAAATAGGATCTAACCATTAGACCTTACCAAATGAATGCCACAGCATGGGTGCCAAGTCAGGAACAACTTCCCTTTTTTTGCTAAAACACACACAGAAAAATATTTCATGTCATAAGGCAATTTACATTTTGCAAGTGTCCAACTGGCAGGTCTGGAAAGGTACATGTGTATATATATTATGTTGTGGTTCAAATTTATTTCTGGTTTAAAATTTTTCAAACCTGTTTGATTTTGATTTTCCTTTGTTTCAGGTTATGGAAATGAATGTTAGACAATGGAAAATAAAAATCAAACTGGTTTGAAAATTTTTAAAACAAAAAAAAAATTGGAACCACAACATATACCAGTTTTGTGATACTGTTACAAATGTAGCTATAGCCATCTCTCTACAATGGCCAGGATTTTTCATCCTGACCGTGTGCCAATCCATACAATCTACTATTATTAAAACCTCCTAAATTATTATGTTTTCCCCTTGCCCATGATGTCAGCTTTTGAAGAGGAACGGTATTTCTTAGCCGCTTTGCTAGCCTTGGCTTCAAATGACCCAAATTGTTTCGCCTGTTTATAAAATGTATTTTGTCGCTGTTTTGTTCCCGGTTTTGTTGAAGAATCCGCGTTTAGCCATTTCTCGGCTCGTGCCGCCGGCGCACTCATTCACAATCCGCTGTCGAGGAAAATCTGGATTCGACTTTGCTTGAAGAAAATGAAAATAGAATGCTCTAGTAATAATTGGACATTGTGAAGAATCGCTAGTTTATTTACGCAAACGTGCTTGCTAATGTTCAAAGTGATGCCGCGGAAAGCTGTCAAGTTATGACGAACGCAAGACAAAATATAGCGTTCGGCATCTTCATCGACAAAAACGCATAATTGCTCACGTACGATTTTTTCAAAACTTGGCATACACAAATATTTTTGGAAAACAACAACATTGTGTGAATTTCAGCGATCTAGTCGTATTCTAAGTTCTGAAAATTATCCTGAAACCATTTGAATTTCGCGCTAATAGCGTTTTATCCAGGGGGGGCTAGCAGCGAGGCCTGGGACCTAGTATATATGATTGCACATTTTCGAAATTTGGCCGAGCGAGACTAAGTACTGGTTTGTTTAAAATAAACATGGCGGACGATGGCTGACATGACGTGCGTTTGTGTTCGTTCAGAAATATTTTGGCGATTCCACGTCCAAACATCTATGGGAACGATTCGGTCGCTGTTTAACTGAACTTTGGTCATTGTGGGACACCATGGATGAAAATTCCACAGCAAACTCCCGTAGAGGTACGTTTCTCGAATGATTGACAGATTTCTTTACTTGTGCGATCATGTATTGCGGAAAAGCGGCAAGATCAAAGGGCGCTGCCTGCCCCCCCTGGTTTTATCCAATGAGATACATGTAGCTCATTTTAGCTCAATTAACACGTTCCCTCGGCTCTGCCTCACGCTGGAAATAACGGCTCCCATTGCCGCGGTCTATTGTTCTTTGCTATAGTTCTTATCCGAAGCGTTACTTAAAATTAATGTACATGTATGCTTTATGAGGAGATTGAACAATGCTGAGTGACATAACACAGATTGTCCACTGTAGACTTGTCAATAGACTATTGTGCGAGTGATAGGTAGGTAGATTTATATGCTGTTATATACCTTAGCTCCAGGAGAGCATGTTCTCTTGTGTCAGGACTGGAGAGCTCCAGTACCCAGGTATAAATTTTCTCTCTTTCCATTTCAGACAAGTTTGATGACTGAGTAGGGTGGGTATGAGGAAAACCTCTCTGTGAAAAAATAAACAAACAAATAAGTACATGTATATATATATCTTTATTATTCCACTATTATGTCTCATCTTTTTCCCCCAAAATGGTTCATAGCTGTGTCTTCTTTTCGGTGTAATTTTGAATGACTGATATTATTTTAGGCTATTAAAAAAATAAATGATAAATATTATCTGAAGGTTTTTGCTTCAAAAATTGCAGCTTTGGTTTTAAAGGGAGCAAAATGCCTTCCATCTAATATAGGTTTTGCAAGAAGCACAAATGAAGCAGATCAATCATATGCATAGCTCAATAATTATTCACAAGTCACACCCTGCGAGCAAGCTCTCTCGGGGTTGTGGGGTGGGGGAGAGATTCTGAGACATCATTACTCTTTCCCTTATCTCCCCCACTCAGAACACACCAGTCAAACACAACAACAATGAAATTGAACTTTAGAAAGTGACTTCATTTCTCATTGTTTGTGCCTGTACATACTGAGTTACTGAATAGTTGATGCGCGGTCAAATTATAACTGAAACCACTTTGAAATAATTGATATAGAAATAAAGGAGAAAATTAATTGATTACATGCAGCATACTGGCAATTACATAGCTATTCCGAGAGGCGAACGCATTTCCCTAATCTGTGATTTCTGCTACTGAGTTTAAGGTATTCGCATATATTATCGGACACTTTATGTTTGGTCATGTAATTCACGGAGAAGAGAAGGAGTTTCATTCCAATTTTTCTTACACTTTAAGTTGAAGATATAGACTAGCTATAAGCGCTTCTCAATTTCATTTCACAGGAATCTTTTGAGAGAAAATCTATAACAAAGTAGGTTAGGTCAAGAAACCTATTATCGGACATCAAAATATATTATCGGACGCGAAACACGTTCCAGATTTGTGGCGTTTTTAGGCTGAAAATAATAATAAAGAAATGCTTAGTAGATCGCCTGAGGTAGCCGCAGGAAGATTTTCCTTACTTCACAGATCAATTTTCAACATGCGAAGCTATTTCAAGGCTTTGAAAACATCGCGCGCGTTCGCGAAAGTTCGCATCGAAATTACAAGGGTTTGTATGGCTGTCCGATAACAGATTCGTGGGCTCGCTGGAGGTACAAAGCTCTCTGTCAGCGGTCAGCACTCAAAACAACAGCCGGGATGGCTTATGGGATACAAGATGGCGTGAGGTCTTCAGCTGCTGAAATCGAAGCTCCTGTGGTCAAGTTTCGTGCCTTTTTTCTCAAATTTCCTTCGCGCGGTTGGCTATTTTAATGCGCGGAAGAGACGCCATGTTCTTCAAGTTTACGAATAAAGTATTTTTTCTCCGAAACACGCAAATGGATCTGAACAAAACTCGATCGGTAGACTCGATGGAATGACTGTTATCCAAGAAGTAGGTTGGAACTGGCTTCTGTTTTCTTTTTTCGTTTTTTGAGTATCTTTCTTCTCGGCTGTCCGATAATATATAGTGTCCGATAATATATGCGAATACCTTAACTCATTGCCGACGGCTTACCAGGATTTCGTAACTCCAGTTACGATGACGAAAAAATTTGCGAAAAATTTGTCCCTTAACCGCTTTGCGTGATTTTTTGAGACTGGCGTGACTAGGCTCTAGCCCAGTCCCCTAGCAAGTTTGAACAGGTACATTCTATTGTAAGTTACACAACGTATTTTCCCGTAAAGTGATTTTTCAATTTTAAAATGGCGTCTCGTGCGAACGGAACTGGCGATCTTTGGGAAATTTTAGCAAGAGTTTTGGACGAGGAAAGTGATCCAGGAGGGATACCAAGCAGTGAGGAAATTGAATTGCATCTGTAGCTCGAAAATCGAGCGAAGAACCAAGATAAGTGTTACGCAATATAAACAATTTGCATCAATCGATCGAATGAACACAAATGCAACTGAAATGATATTTTGATTCGCTTTTTACATTTGAAAACCTTGTTTGATGCTTTGAATACATGTTAAGATTCATATTTCAGTATAGGGAGAGGAGAAAACGTTCTTATGGAATGACAGAGATAAATTTCGAGTGGATTGTTGACACAATGTTTGGGTCAAATTCCTGCATAAATTAAAATGTGACACCAAACTAAAAAATACTAATTTATTCTATACTGATAATTTTCAGCCAAATTTGTAGGATATGTTGCCAATATAACAAGGAACATTTTTGCTCTTAACTTTTCCTTATAACAAGTCATCATTTTGAAATAAGTTGCTTTTTTGTCCAAATTTTGCGGCTATTAATATTAATTTATGCTAGTTAATAATTAACTAATTAACATATTATGGGTTTCTTTGGGAAATAATTTTTTTTCCTGAAAGTTTATTTACTACCCTTTCAAAAGAGATATAGCTTTCCACACAATTGTAAATGACTGTTGAGAAAATAAATAAACAAACAATAGTATCAAATTTCACATTTTTGAGGCAGGTGGCAAAGAGTTAAGAGCGACTTCCTGTAAAAGTCGACCAAACGGTGGCACAAGTCAAAAAATCGAATTCGCTCATATTTTGCTCATAGATAGGCCCTAGTAAGAAACTAAACGGACTGTAGTTAGTTTTTGAAAATACAGCTTTTTTCGGTAAAAATATGCGAAAAACCATTTTGCCCCGATTGGGCCCAAAATCGACTTCCGGTTTGACAGAATTTTCGGGAAATTTGATCGATTCGCGCACCATACTACAGCTATTTTTGAATCTTTAAATAGCATTTGTATCCTGTCTAGGTCTTCATTGTTCGATTTAATGAAAAATAAAATAAATCTAACTTAGTTTTGAGCCCGAAACAAGATCAAAATCATAGGCTAAATTTGCGAACTTGTTGCAAGCTAATTTATGCAGAGAAAACATTGACCATTTTATCTATGTGCGATAACTTAAAATTTCGTAAAAACATTTTCTGTGGGTTAATTATACGTTCACCTGATAGGATATGTACAAAAATATCTGGGTAAATGATTTTAAGTGGCCCGCTTTGGCCCTTGTTTATCACTTATTTTGCCGAAAATATGCCGTTTCATGTGTAAACAATGGCGTGACAGGGCCAGTCGCAATCTGAATACTCGATAATAATCACTTTAACATAGCTATAGGGAAACGCATAAATATAGCTGATCATTAAATCGGAACCTAAAGAACATCTCTTATTGACTTTTTTTATTCTACTATTAGTATATTTGCATTTTGAAACCACAAGTTCGTTTTATGACCTAAACTATGCCGGTTTGTTTCTCTTCAAACTTTACAAATTTGAAACACTATCATATTTTGTTCATTCTTCAAACACTATAAATGTATCGCCCTCTTGGTAAACTAGAACTTTCAGGTAAAGATCAAATGAGTAAATTATGTTCTTGAATTATTGACCATTATTCTCCCTGCAGCATGTTCGACATAGCTAGAGCATTGCGTGACTCTGTTTATAGCGTGCGACGGGAATAAATATTTTTTTTAATGTTCAAATAGCTAAGTTTATTACTTTTGCTGATTACCACTAATTAGAATGGTTGAGAAGTACAACTAACCAGTTCTCAATGGTTTATTTAATTTTAAATGAGTGATAAATTAATATATGGAGAAATGCTCTCTGCTGGTACGGCCAGTGGTATATACAATATGCTCAGCCTCGGCAAGAAAACAATGACGAAAGAAGATTAACGAAAATGACGGCGAAAATTATTTTGTGTTTCAATAATACTACATGTATACAAAATGATTAAAATAGCACTTTCGTTGTTTGCTGAATCCAGTGCTATTTTAATTATTTATTTTTTATCAGCTTCTCATAACATTGGGCATCTCTGGTTCCGCTGCTGCTGGTTTTCGTTTTCATAGCGACAGGGCCATGGGCTTGGGAGTCCAAAATATTCCAGTAACTATATAGAGGGTCCTGATGGATTCTCAGTTACAAATTAGAATTTGGGAAATCCTCAGTTATCAGTTGAAATTTTAGCCGTTTCTCAGCTATCAGTTTTAACCGATCGAGCCTCGACATTCTTCGGAAGACCTCGTATAATCCTTGGAAATCTTACGTTGATTTTCGGCAATCTCTGAAAGACTATTATTTATCCCCAAAAGCTCAGTAAGATGTTTCAGATTAGGTGCGAAATACTTCGCTGCTTTGCAGTTCACACATGTGTCGTGTTGTAAGACTACTGAACTGGAGACATCGTGACGCATCTCAGACGTGCAAAATTTGCACTCTGGGATGCTAAAATGTTCAGTAACTGTTCACTCATTTCTCAGGATCAGTTTGATTTGACAACTGTTTGATGTTGCCATGACAACCGCGTGTTTTAACATGCAGATTTATCGGCCCAATTATTGAATTTTTAAATGACATTTCATTTACCGATTTACTGGCTTGTTTCTGACGTCACGAGAAAAGAAAACCTGAAATAGAAGATGGTGTACTTCATGACGTACGTATATTAAACGTAGACGTCATAATAAACAGCAAAACCACGCACCTTATGCTGTAAAGCAAGCTATAGGCTCTCTACTAAAGGCATAAGGCTTTCAAGGAGTCTTATGGGATTCAATCAACTCTCCTCCCCCTGTACAGTCATGGGTGTATAATTTGGGTTAGGTTAGGATGTAACGTTCGAGGGTTGGAATATTTCGCAACTCTCATTTCGTGGGACACTTGAGACGGGGTCAAGCCTCTTTCCAGTTTGTTTTTGTTCATTCCAGTAGGTGATCCTTTTGAATCAAATTGAACCTTGTTTTCCGAACGAAAGAACTCTTGAGAGCCCAACCCGCATGGACAAAGGAGGAAATGTAACATCGTAGCTGGTTTTCGTTCTCAAGTATTCCACGTCACATTTTCATGCACATATATATAGCCATATTTCTCTCAGTGTATCTCATGTTCCAGGGCACGTCAACTGGTGCTTACCACACGGTGTTGCTCAAGACTGAAATACCTTCAAATATTAAGCATTGAAAAAATGTTGTAAATATACATTTGCAAAAACATAAGTTTGTTTATTTTCCCAAGTAAAAGGGTTAAAAGGGTCAGACTACATTGCCTACCGTACAATACTGTAAAACGTTTTTTGGAAATTGAAAAATCTGGTACCCTCGGGCGACGGTAAACGGAACAAAGGGCTGGCCTGAACAGAGCTCTCCCCAGGCAGTGATGTTGCGCTTAGCTTATTCAGTGATAAACATCAACTTGTTCAATTATTCCCTTGTTTCTGCCTCGAGCGTGAGTGCGCAAAACCGCAACGATAACATACACCATCCGTTGCATTTAGTCGGTAAAGAGCAGAAAAGATGCGTGGTGCAACCGCGCCCGACTAAAGAGCGACGACTGGGACGAGGCAGATGACTGCACGAAGACTGGTCGAGGTATTGAGACGAATCGGAAACGTGCACAATTGAAAATGAAAACGTCTATGGTTTTATTAATAATTGAGCTAAAAAGTAGTATCTAGTAGTACGGATATTTTGTGAGTTGCCGTTCCAGGGGGTTGTTGTTATTGTCATACCTCTCTGTTAGAGTTATCCCGATAGCATTTAGGGTATTGGGTAGTAAGTGGTTTTGTTTTAGAATTGATGCATCTTAGGAGTGAAACTGAATTCGAGTCACACCCATATAGCGTGATTCTGTTATCCTTGAGGGGTTCCTTTCAAAGGAAATTACCCACCGTCACCAACCGATGTCACTATGATACGAGAGAGTCCCGGCCCCCAGGTTACGGTATACGAGCAATGAGCGAAATATATTTATTACTGCAGGAGTTTCCTTCAGATACAAACAATCCCGACTTGTTATGCTTAACAATTAACTGGGAATGTATTCCCTTTAGAACCCGCTCGACGAGATTTAACTTAAAATTACAGTCTGCACTGCGACTTGGTGATCAACATCGTGTACTGGTCACGCAACGGTTTCCAAGTCTCACTCCAACTGCCTTCAAAACGGGTGAACAAAAACTATCTCGGATTGCTCTTATTTTTTAAAGAGTTCACAACTAGGTAGTTTATATTTATAGCCTTGGCTTGTTTTGAGGCTACTTGGACGGAATTCTCAAAATAACTCATGCTATTTTTAAATAGGTTGTTCAATCGCAATCAGGTACGAACAAATAAAACTGCTAAAAGCGATGCCATAAATTATAATTAAACGAACAAATAAAACAAAAATGGTTCCATTATGTTTTTCATTAACCTTTATCTAGATATCTTCCTGTGATTAATTGGAAATCACTCTTTTATCAGAGCGAGTCCCCGGTGAATAGCCGTGTCACGCCATTGTTTACACATGAAACGGCATATTTTCGGCAAAATAAGTGATAAACACGGGTCAAAGCGGGCCACTTAAAATCATTTACCCAGAGATTTTTCTATATATCCTATCAGATGAACGTATAGTTAACCCATAGAAAACGTTTTTACGAAATTTTAAGTTATCGCACATAGATAAAATGGTCAATGTTTTATCTGCATAAATTAGCTTGCAACAAGTTCGCAAATTTAGCCTATGATTTTGATCTTGTTTCGGGCTCAAAACTAAGTTAGATTTATTTTATTTTTCATTCAATCGAACAATGAAGACCTAGACAGTATATAAATGTTATTTAAAGATTCGAAAATAGCTGTAGTATGGTGCGCGAATCGATCAAATTTCCCGAAAATTCTGTCAAACCGGAAGTCGATTTTGGGCCCAATCGGGGCAAAATGGTTTTTCGCATATTTTTACCGAAAAAAGCTGTATTTTCAAAAACTAACTACAGTCCGTTTAGTTTCTTACTAGGGCCTATCTATGAGCAAAATATGAGCGAATTTGATTTTTTGACTTGTGCCGCCGAAAGCCGATTTTAGTCGATTTTTACAGAAAGTCGCTCTTAATATGTGCATGATCATTCTGATTGAAGCAAAAGTGTATTAACCACAATGACCGATATAGCAATAGCTTCTTCTCTTATCTACAAAGTCTTACAATAAACTACAACAAATTAAAAAGCTCAAATTGAAGGCAGATATATTTACACAAGAGCATTAGTGTCATAAACAAAGAAGCTTTGAGCCAACAAAAGAATTATGGCTGTCGAATCGATGAGAATAATTTATCACACAAAACCGACTTTTATAACCTTGAAAGTTTAACTTTAAAATAACTTTCTACGTTTAAAGGCACTCAAACGTATACTAGCCTGTTGTCCAAGCTGATGCATCATATTTCTTTGTTCGTGTTCAGTTCTGTGTGCGTTTTTTAAAACACACCTTCTTTCACAAAACAGCAAACATGGCGGCGATGGCGGCCCGAAGTAATCCCTGAGCCCGTCATTGTTTGTGGTCAGTGGGAAACTTCCGGTTGAGAGTACTGGGTACTAGTTAGCCACGAAGACAAGACTCGATTGATGTCATAAAATATGGGGTGAAATTTGTTCATTTTCTGATCGTTTGGTTCTCTAATTTGCCCAGTGAAAAATGCAGGGGTTATGGAGCTTAATAGGAAAGATTGGAACTGGCGCTGCACAGAACTTTCCGTATGAAATCGGTGTTAAAATTGGGAATCTAGAAGACAAGTCTGTATGGACATTACATGAAGGAAAAAAGAAAGTAAGCTTAAGTTCTTAGATGTCTTATAAGCTTACCTGGAAATTAATAAATAATATAATACTGAAACATTGTTTTCAAGGGTACTGGAGAAACTGTGTCAGTGTTTGTTCACGATGTCAAGTCATCTTCTGAAGATAAGGTAATCTACATACTCTACATGTATGAATACAGTGATTTACATGCAATTTGTAAAAAAGAATCAGTGCTATTGACAAGACTTGGATTAGCTTTAATTATAGTTCTTTTTATAGACTAAGAGGTACGTAGGCACCCTTTTCATGCTCTCTCTCAATCCCCCCCCGCTGAGAGACATTTGAGATTTTACCCGAAAAATTCCATACTGATGATGCTCTCCAGTCATCTGTCTAGTGTCTCTGATTAATTGGTTGTTATTTCCGTACAAAAACTAAGCAACAACCAATCACAGACATTTAGCATAGCTTGTTTTGCAGATACGGGATTTTTCCCCCAGGGCATTCTATATGTCTTCTTAAAATGATTACCACAATAAAATAATAAATCATATAATTTATAGGATGCCCTGGAGGCAAAATCCTGTATCTGCAAAACGAGCTATGGATCTCTGTAGAGCTACCTACATTATGTTATCAGTATGGAACAGGTTGAATCTCAGACTGACTGAACACAAACGAGTGACAAGAAATGGCGATGTCACACAATCGCTTTGCTGAACACCATTGACTGACAAACGACTGGATTGACTGGAACTCTGCTGAATGCATTACCTACAGTACTAACTACTAACTACTAAGTACTTTCAATTACTGACTCTAGAAAGCCGGTATACCAACTAAGAACTTAACAACCATCTCTTAACTGATGTCAAAAACTCCCACAGGACTGGCACTAATTTGGCTAACTGGACAATCACTGTTTACAAACTTTACGCAAGTCTTAACAGCCAATAACATGACAGCAAAACTGACCAATCAGTTTCCAGGATCAGAGACTTAACGCCATTGAAAGGTTGTCGAAACATCAGCCACCAACAACCGCTTCAGTAGGACAACCTTTCTCGAAGCTGTCCTTTTCAGGACTACTCTCACCCGGACACTCACATTAGATGAACTACAGAAGAAATAATAATGATATTTAATTTTTAAAGAGATACAACAACACAGAGTTTTTATAGTGATGTACAGTGTACCTGGCGTGTACATGTAGTAAGCTCACTTACTGAGCAGCCTGGGGCCGAGTCCGGTTTGTAATAAAATATTCGCTCCAATTCATTTTTTTGTAGTGACTCACCCTGTACCCCGAACTCAGCCAACCCCTACGAGAAGACCTACAAACTGTAGGGCAGGTGTCATTGGGTAATTCTCCTACCTAACACAGAGATGAACTTATATGAACCAGTGCAGAGAATTGAAATCCTGAGTTTAGTGCGATGAAATACATAACATTTATAAGAGCCCTGACCAAGGAAGTACTAGAATTTCCATTTCAAAGATGCGAATAGAGTTTTAATTAAAACCTGTGAATTACTCTTGCTAGACATAAATTTTCAACAGACTTTTTGCATATTGATCCATGCAGAAAAGCATAGATAAACATTATTAATTTGTTAAATCTGGCTGTGAATTTGACCTTTGGGCATTATTTGATCCCAGCGGGGTATCGGTTTCCAGTCGATGGCAAATCACACAAACTGTAGACTTTGGCGTGACTACTTTCTTAAGCCGTGCTTTCAAGCAAGAAAGCAGATAAACTTTAATTGCCTGGTTTTAATTTCCATGAAATTTCTTGTTCTTAATTTAATATTGTAAACGATTCCACGAATTTACCAAGAATGAGCATTAGCCAAGTTTTACACCTACAGTACATGTACATGTATACAGATAATGGTTACTGAAATTAAAAGGTAGTAAAGTGCCCAAAAAAATTCAACTAAGAAACAAACGTTTTGGGCTTTGCCCTTCTTCAGTGGTGTACATGAAATGTCGATGAAAAATGTACTTGTAATGTATATATGTCTAGATTCACATGAATGTCATTTGCCTGTCTGGTAAATAGACTGTGGATATCTGAATTTTTCTTTTTAAGGTTCAAACTGCCAAGTTAGCTCTCAGAAGACTGAAAACCCTTCGCCATCCTAACATCCTAAGATACATTGATGCTCTTGAGGTAAGCATTACAGGGCTAAAAATTAACTCCAGTGCTTGGTGGCCAGTCGGGCCAGTTTCCTTGAATTCTTAGTGGCCCAGGCCAAATTAAAGTGGCCCTTATTTTCCTCAAGTTGATTAAAAAAAACATATTTACTTGAATAAACGGTTTAATACTACCGCCTCTTTACAAAGGGAGCAAAACGCGTTATCTTGGACAACAAACCACGGCCTCCCCTGAGTCCAGCTTTTCTGAAATTCCTGTTTCCTTTTCGTCTTTTCGTAGTTTTTGCTACTTTCTACAGCATCTTCCTTGGTTTTAGGTTTTTTTGGACGGCAGTGGCTCACATCCTTGGAGAAATCTTCACATTCTGTGGGTTTTACATCAGAATTTATATGCCAAAACCTGGCGAGAAGTATGTTGACGATAAACATGCGAGACTCGAAAACGTGCCGCATAGAACTCTGGGTAAGACTGGAGTCACGTGGCAATAACAAATCAAAATGGCGTCCAGATATATTTGCGGATCGATCTAAATACTCGTGAAACCGTTAAATCGGCTCGTTAAGAACTAAAAATCCACTTAAGGTAGTACAACTGGCTAAAATGCTCCGAAAAAGGACCCTTTTTAAGAACTGTTTCAAATCCATTTAAAATTCCATAGAAGAAGTTGTTAAGTCATTTTTATCAGAGAAACAGATTCTGAAATCGACATTTTCATTTTCGTAACGGGAATGTGTGAAATTGGTTACCTCGCAAGCGGTGTAAAAATCAGTTTTTTCTAATTTTTAGGTTTATGTTTTAATTAGTAGTCATAATTTTTGTTTTATAAACAGTTATGAAGAAAATACATGAAATATGAGTTAGCCGCAGTGAAACAGCAAATTCTGTGTTAATCATTAACAGGCATTAAAATCAAGGACATGACTCCCTTAATTTTATTCAAATTGAATGTTTTTTTGCGGCTAAATGCAGGAAGATTACTTAACATGTGGACAAAAACTGTGCCAAATTTCGTCAGCATTGAGTTTTTCCTAAAGGCAATTTGTTAAATTTTATCACATGTAAGTCAAAAAGACGCCGAATTCGACGAATTCAGCCAGTTTTTCATCGCGATTTCTCTGCAAATTGATCCGCCATCTTGAGCCTTGTACTTACCAGCCTGATCAACATGAGCACACACGAAAAATAATCTGGAATGTTGTGCGAGACTCCTGTGAACAAAATACCAGAGTGCATGTCCTTAGCTTCCACCGTTCGATACTTACGTCTGCAAATCCAAGATGGCGTCTTAAAATGGCGCCCCAGACAACGAAATTCAATCTCCGCTTTCTCCAAAACCCGCAAACGGTGGACTCTTATCTTTTGGAATTGATCATAATAATGTTTTATCTACCAGCTGGCTGTAAACGAAGGCAACTTCATATTTTACGACTCACCCAATTGTACTACCTTAAGGTAGTACAACTGGCTAAAATGCTCCGAAAAAGGACTCTTTTTGAGAACTGTTTCAAATCCATTTCAAATTCCATAGAAGAAGTTGTTAAGTCAATTTTATCAGAGAAACAGATTCTGAAATCGACATTTTCACTTTCGTAACGGGAATGTGTGAAATTGATTACCTCGCAAGCGGTGTAAAAATCAGTTTTTTCTAATTTTTAGGTTTATGTTTTAATTAGTAGTCATAATTTTTGTTTTATAAACAGTTATGAAGAAAATACATGAAATATGAGTTAGCCGCAGTGAAACAGTAAATTCTGTGTTAATTATTAACAGGCATTAAAATCAAGAACATGACTCCCTTAATTTTATTCAAATTGAATGTTTTTTTGCGGCTAAATGCAGGAAGATTACTTAACATGTGGACAAAAACTGTGCCAAATTTCGTCAGCATTGAGTTTTTCCTAGTGGCAATTTGTTAAATTTTATCACATGTAAGTCAAAAAGACGCCGAATTCGACGAATTCAGCCAGTTTTTCATCGCGATTTCTCTGCAAATTGATCCGCCATCTTGAGCCTTGTACTTACCAGCCTGATCAACATGAGCACACACGAAAAATAATCTGGAATGTTGTGCGAGACTCCCGTGAACAAAATACCAGAGCGCATGTCCTTAGCTTCCACCGTTCGATACTTACGTCTGCAAATCCAAGATGGCGTCTTAAAATGGCGCCCCAGACAACGAAATTCAATCTCCGCTTTCTCCAAAACCCGCAAACGGTGGACTCTTATCTTTTGGAATTGATCATAATAATGTTTTATCTACCAGCTGGCTGAAAACGAAGGCAACTTTATATTTTACGACTCAGCCAATTGTACTACCTTAAGTCAATGAACTTAGAGTTGAGGAAAAGAAAGGAAAGGTAGTCCAATTTAACTACCTACTTCGTACTTTGCAACTTTTCTAAGCTTATATCGTAGTCGCCCTTCGGGCGATCAAACCTCAACTTTTAGTCGCCCTGGTCAGTTTTAAATCGCCACTGGCGACCTGGCGACCGTTAATTTTTAGCCCTGAGCATTAGACCAATATCATCACAGTTTTAATTAGGTTTTAATTTAATTTAATCTCCCTGTTACAATAACAGTTACAATAACTTGAATGGGTATTTTGTGAGTCAGTTATTTTGTTGAGCTTACATTTGTACCTGTAATGCCAGAAGAGAAAAAAATAAATACTGTAAGTCTGACAAAAACAAATTCACAGCTATATTTAACAAATAAATAAGCCTCAACTGTGCTCTGTTCTGTTATAAAGCACGCAGGAAGCGGCGCGAGCACGAAAGAAGTGTAGGGGGAAACACGAGCCGATAGGCGAGTGTTTCTCCCTACTTCTTGAGTGCTCCGCCGCTTCCTGAGTGCTTTATAACAGAACAGAGCACAGTTGAGGCTTATTTATTTGTTTTATGATAAAAAAATCGATGATTTCCTCATAATCTTACCTTTATTTTCAAAACAAACATTCCATTTTACTTCGAGAGCAAACTGAACGTCGTCAGCACCCGTGCTTTGTACTCTGATAAAGCATGCTAATTCGAGCCAATCACAGTGCTTGTAAGAATGCTTCAAATGATTTGATTGGTCAACGAGACAAAAGCTGTCAAAACATCATCAAAGCCTAGAACTCAATTTGAATACAAAACGAGTGCTTCAATTTTCACTTTTCAGTCCTTAAAAAAGCTAAAAATCTGAACTTTTTCAATGAAATCCGGCCGAATTGTGGCCCATGAAAGCCTGCAAGTTGCCAACATTACAATTGGAAAACAAACTGCTTAAATATTGCGGTTGAACCGTCACAAACTGCTTCGCTATGTTTTGTGAATGAAGATCGTCGCTTGTATTTACGGCAGCAAGAGGAGGATTGCCCGAACTGGTGGCAATGTTAGAAAGACTGGACTGTTGTGGCCTTCCACTCAGAGCATCGGAGAGGCAAGGAAGCAAGCTTTCAATTGATCGCTAGAAGAACGAGCGTTGTAACTCTTCAGACTTGCTTCGCTGCGATGACCAGAGATCGTGCCGAGATGCTGCGAGATGGAGACCACAGTGTGATCGCAGTTGCAAGAACACTATGGAGAAGCCAATTTGGAAATTTCCTGCATCATTCCTCCGAGGCTGTTAACACAGAGAGGTTTATTTTCGTACCAAACTCGATCTTCAACTCGGCAGATTGCATAAGCATTCATGAGCTTCGTGCTTTGTACTCTCATAAAGCACGCTGTTTAAACCAATCAGAGCGCATGTTATATTGATTATAAATACCCTTATTAAAAAAAATGTTTCTACTGATGACAGAGATATATTCAGCTGGTGATGCCTCATAATGTAGACCTATTAAAGATGGCAGTTGCAAACCCTGACAGCCGCAATTTTGGCAGGATTAGATGGCGCATGGGTAGAAAAACTGAAAAAAAATTAAACTTCCAACATTGATTGTTTTTAATTTTTTCAAAATCTGCAGAAAATTGGCAAAGAAAATGATTCACCAAAAAAATAAGCATAGGTCATCGACCATTTAAGAGATTTAACTCCATGCAAAGTTATTGCAGCAGCCACCAAGCACTATATTTGTCCAGTTTCTTCCTTAGTGCTTGTTTTCGATGCATGACGTGGCATGCACGTGCAACACGAATAACATGAGCAGTAAAGATGCACACCAACAATTAGCACAAATGTCGTTAAGTCAGATATATATACTAACCATTAGATCACTGTACCTCCACTAACTAGGGAAGAAAAGCTGTTGATAATAGTTACATGTAGATATTCGCGACATACCTTTATATATTAAGGTACCCGCCCAGGCTATTTTGGGTCATTTTCTTCGTAAAAACATTGTTACCAGTTGTCTCAAAACGACCCAGATATGTTGTAGAATGAATCATCAATGTATGTAAAATTTGAAAATTCACCTTTTTTTCGTACAACAGACCCCCTGAGGGAGTAATTGGTTAAATATTAACCTATGTCTCAGACAAAGATTTGCGTTTTGTGCTCAAACTGCCCACATACACCAGAATATGAAAACGGAAATATTTAAATAAATACAAAATGCATTTTTCTGTGGTTGGGTTTCATTGAAATGTTAATCTGTCTCAAGATATTACAATATGACTGAAGGCGAACTTTGCAAACTCAGGACATGGCAACGTTAGCATCCCCCGCGTCACCTAACCACAGATTTGTTCGATATTTCCTTCCAAAACAGTCTGCCAAGTTTCACATCGAAAGGGCCATTCAATCTCTCAAAAAACGAAATTTTATAATGCAGATCCCTCAGGGAGGTGTTATAATTCGAATTAAAAGCTTGTGGCATTTGAAAATCCAAGCAAATTCATCGAAGCCATTGTCAACATGTCTTGTACTGCCATTTTGAATCAATTTCCGCTGTTCAACTGCTCTGTGGACGCGATTTTGACTCGTTTTACCCGACCCATCCCTACTGAGTCTTGTTTTGTTTACCCGTTGCTAGGTGGATCAGCTTTCTTCCATTCACAGCATGCGCTAAATTTGGTAGCATGTCGGCGTTAAAAATCCACACGCATGTTTCAGAAATGAATTGTTTTGCTCTAACATCTTCTAGTTCTTATTATTTAGAAGGTTTGATGTTCAGAAGAGCCTGGTAAATGTTGATTTTTTCTAAAAAGAGTATCTCTGCAGGAGCTCCTGTGGCGTGGCGTTTGACCTCAGTTAAATTTGATCCCTTTGAACATGATGTCTGTTATTACTTTAGTCAGTGTTTAGTTGGTTTTCACGCTTTATTACAGCTACTCAGTGGCACATAAAAGCTTGCTTTCACTCAGTTCTATTTTGCGAAAGGTTTAGCCTACCTAATTTGACTGTCTTGTGGACAAATGGATGAGCCTTTCTGGCGATTTTTGTCATGCTGCGCCGCGCTGTCAATTATTGCAAGATGCAAAGTTAGTCCTTTCTTTTTGGTCGCTCCTAAACCAAACTTTTATCGTAGAATGCATCTATGGACTGTTTTCTTCCATGTGTTTCTCTTAATTGCTTTAGTTTTACCAGGACTGCTAAGATTCCATGATCGTCAGACAATGGACCTTGCCACCTACGGGCACTTTTCTTAGCAACGGAAGTGAAATACACAGCTCAATTTCCGGTAAATATTACAACTTCGGAAACAATTTTCTTCGACTTGGTGCAAGAATATCCTAAAAATAAATGCATTTTGAGAAATTAGGTGTAATTTACTTCATGTATACAAATTTCGAGCGCTTTTAAAAATTCAAAGTTTTTGCCTGGGCGGGTACCTTAACCCATTGACTACTGGGCTTTTTCCAAAAAACGTCAATCTAACATCCTGGATGCCTATTTCTGGCCATTATCTCAACAGTTTAATGTCAAACTGTCTAAAACTTAGTTTAAAACACGGCAACTAACATCCCCTTCTACGTAGAAGCAACAAATTCAATATTTTCCTCGGGCATGCGCAGAAATCAAAATTTCAAAATTTCATTTTTTTTGCCGTTCTTGCTCTCCTTTTTCTCTCATTTTATTTTGTGGTTTTGTTGGCCTTTCAGTCGTCTTTGTTCACATTGAAAAAGTTTTAGCCTAAACGTTGGGAAAAGGGAATTTTTTTGACAAAGAGTGCCAATGGTAGTGAAGGTCGCGTTTTTTGGTGAGTTTGGAGGAAAAAATCTCTGGTCCAATTTAATGTTTCGTGCTCGTTTAGGCATGCTTTATTAGACATTTTCCAACTCTATCCGTTGATTATCAAAGACATCCTCTGGCATGAACAGTGATGACGTCACAAGTGGTACAAGTCTGTGGTCTCTTCTTGGCCGTTTATGGCCGCTTTAGTAGTCAATGTGTTAAGCTTACATTGAACAATATATTATCAATAATTTAAATTTTGCTAGATAAAAGATAATTTTTGATCTTCTTTCAGTCTGATACAGTCATTTACCTGGTAACAGAACCTGTGCGACCATTAGAAGTGCAACTTAATGAAGATGAGAACTCTAAGTCTGATTTAGCCATCTCTTGGGGATTACATCAAATAACAGTATGTCATGCACTTCATACCATTACCATAATGATTACTTCTTTTTAGGCATGACTTTGTGACATTGCTTATGGATTCAACACTGTAATTTCTGTTTTGCTTCGACCAATACAAATCTCTCCCACTGGTGGCTCCACCCCGTACACTAGATATTGATTGGTCAAATCAAATGGAACCAAAGTAAGTGCATGATGAGCTTAAATAGCATCTGTGTAGGAGGCAAATTATATTAAAAGAAGATGTCAAAAACATTTAATTAATAATGGTAATGGACTGAGTGGAATCCAATTTTGTCTGTAATTACATTGCTAGTGTAAAATTCTATTCAAGCAACGATCCAATTATTTCCCAAATTGGACAGCACAAGTTGCCGTGCACAATATAATAATTATTACAGTAACTATGACTACGAGCTGTCCAATTTGGGAAATAATTGGATTAAAAAAAATTCCTCTGACTGCCAAATTGGACTCGGCCTACGGCCTACGGCCTCGTCCAATTTAGCAGTCCTCTGAATTTTTATCATCCAATTATTTCCCAAATTGTAGTCCTATTACACATACTAAATATGATCATATGGTTGATTTAACAAAATCAGATGTCAGATGTTAGATGTTATGTTACCCCAAGCCGACGTTTCAGCTCATCAAGCATTCCCAAACATAATGACCCAAAAACTAAAAAACTTCATGTAAGCTATTACCGAAGTGTAACATATCAACAAATTCAAAACAAAAATGAAAACAAACCCTGAGGCTGTGCAGTACAGACTGGAAAACATCTTTAATGGTGAGTATGATTATAGACAGAATTGGACGACACA
Source organism: Desmophyllum pertusum (assembly GCA_029204205.1). Classification (NCBI taxonomy): domain Eukaryota; kingdom Metazoa; phylum Cnidaria; class Anthozoa; order Scleractinia; family Caryophylliidae; genus Desmophyllum; species Desmophyllum pertusum. The sequence goes on from MU827311.1 coordinate 399,786, forward strand.
AAGTCCTGTTACCAATCAAAACTATAACAAAAGTTTGTTTTTGACCGAGATGCACGAGCAAAGGACAACGCACACAAATGATGTATACTGTCTAATTACACTGTCCAATTATGTGCCATGTAAAAATCGGGCCTGCTGATAACCAATCAGACTCAAGAATTTTATTATAGTTTTTTGATTAAAAAATTTTAATGACAAACTTTTTAGCCTTTAATTTATGTCATTTTTTTTCTTCGTTAGGCTGGCCTCAGTTTCCTCACAAATGACTGCAGTTTAATTCACGGTAATGTGTGTATGGCATCAGTGTTTGTGGATGTCGCAGGGGAGTGGAAACTTGGTGGAGTGGAATACCTGAAGCCTGTTGATCCACCTCCTAACACTGACGAACCTGATCTACCTCGTCTGCCAGTGTTACAAGTCTATGAACCTCCTGAGGGAAGGAAATTTAGTAAAGGCAACAAGAAGGTTGAAAAATGGTGAGGCCATGGATGAAAAATTATATATTAAAAACATTCAGTAATTATTGAACATTATTTCAGGATTTACAACCCCTCTGGCTGGATGGGATACTTGTCGATTGCAGGCTATTCCCAAGCTTTTTTGCCCGGTTGCCCAATGCACTAATTAACCATTAAATGATGCGCCTATGCACCTCATTAAAATATGTACTGATTTTTTTACTAACTTACATTAAAAATTAATAGTTCATTAACCCTTTCACTCCCAAGAGTGCTAAGTTCAGAATTGAGAAACAATTCTTGAATTTCATTTTGCACAATAATGTCAAAAACAAACGGTACCACATGAAAGTACTGCTCAATAGCTTTCATTTGAATGGTCACACACTAGGGATTTATCCACAGACTCACAAGTTACAAACACATTTATTGACTCAAGGTTTGACTCTGGGAGTGAAAGGGTTAAACACTACTTGTACAAGATTCCATCTAACAATGTGACTGGAAGAACTGCTCTGTAATAAAACCAACATTAATGTCTTACAGGTCGGCAGACATGTGGGGTCTTGGATGTCTGATATGGGAAGTCTTCAATGGTTCTTTATCCAGGACAGGGTCGCTCAAGTCTGTCGGCAAGATTCCAAAGAATCTGGTGCCAGATTATGTCCAACTTGTGGGTGCAAACCCCAAGAGCAGACCAAACCCTGCAAAATTTCTACAAGAATGCAGAGCTTATGGGCATTACCTCAAAAACAGCTTTGTTGATTCTAATCTATTCTTACAAGAATTGCAGGTTTGTTTGTTGTATGTATACTCAAAAACAATCCTGTTTGATATTACATTTAGTCAAAGTACATTTGCAGTCTTTATCAGAGCCTCCATATAAAAAAATTATAAGCTCAAGAAGCCAGTGCCAACTTAATTCTGATTTCGGCAGCATGAAGTGTAGACTGAGTAGTAAGAGTAGAGTGCATGGGAGTTATATAGACCATTTAGCTTGGTACACTACAGTACTCTGACTTGCTAGTGAATAATAATTTTGGAAAAAACATTGGTTTTGTTACACTACTCATTTAGAGATACATTGTTTAAGAAAGAATATGGCGTGCATGCTTACAAAACCTGATGCAAACACAAGAAGAGAGGGAGAATTCGAAAGTTTATGTGAACCCGAGCTGCAGGGGAGGGTTTACATATTAAGTACTTTTCAAATTCTCCCAAACTCCCTCAAGTGTTTGCATCATGTTACATGTACATGTATGTCAGCACAAATTAAGGACGTTCGCACCCATTGCTAGTGTGCATCCTTACTGCGCACGCTATTCATGCCGCACGCGCGCGCCACGTCATGCACGTGCGCTGAGAATGGAACTGGACAAGTATAGTGCTGGAGGCCACTTCAATGACTTGGCGAGGAATTTACTCTCTTGGATGCACGGTGACCCCTGCTTTTCTTTTCATAGATCACTTCCTTTACTGATTCTCTCCATTTTAACAAAAAACAGACAAAATCTGAACGGGAGAAGTTTTGATTTTTTCGCTTTTTCTACTAATTTGCGATCAAATGTTTCTACAAATGCGGGTGTTCATTACTTGTAAGTATCCTTCTGTAAGGCTAATTTTACCTGAAGGAATGGCATCAGCTGCAAAACTTTACTCAATAGGCCTATTTGCGTTGAAATCAACACATCCATCTTATCTAGAGTTCTCCATTTTACTTTAATTTTTGCTAATAGCAATGAAGCCGATATCGCCTTTCATGACCAAAACTTCTAGAAACACTACGGTCTTCAATGCGCTTTATCTCCGAAACGAGCACGGTGACCCCCCAATTTTTTAACGTTGGAAGAATTGGGCGCGAACGTCCTTAAGCAGCCATTTTCTATTTATTTTTATAAAGTAAAGTCTACAAAATGTTACATGACGCCATACCTGTGTTCACATATTAATCTGATCTAAAATGGTTGCACAACCAATAAGAGCGTGCATTATATGAACAAAATTTTATATTAATATTTCTATATAAAATAATTATGAAATGATTCATACAAAGCATGATTCTTTACTGATACACTCCATGTATATATTGCCTTTCTTTAGATTAAAGAGCAGAAAGAACAGAAGCAGTTTTTCCAGTCTCTCAGTTCATCATTGGATATGTTTCCACAGCAATACTGCAAGCATAAAATCCTGCCTCAGTTGCTCAATGCTTATGAGTATGGATCAGCAGGGTCTGCTGTGCTGGGACCGTTGTTCAAAGTAAGATCAGCTTTGTCACTATCCTACATGTAACAACAGTACGTTTCCTCTCATAAATGACATAGAAAGTGCGCATGTATTATTTTTTCCCTGTGAGTCATAAGATATATCTGTTCAATTCATAAATTAAAGGAAGTGAGCAAGTTTTATGATACATTACAACAAGTGAATAGGTTTACTGTACATACATGTAATTTCCAAGTACTTTCCATGGCTTATTTATTCCATAATGCTGAGATAGTTCAAGCTACCACAAAATGACACCATTTATTATGATGTAGTATGATGTTTTTCATCACTTGCGCTTTTGATTGGACGAACAACAACTTTCAATACATGTTGAAAAGTCATCATTCATTTCATTTGTCACAAAACACTGTAAGTTTATATTTTCTTCTAAAAAATATCCTATATTACACTGTAATATATATACACTGTACATAGTATATATACATGTACACAGGCTTTTAGCCAGAATTTGAAAAGTGGGCGTCCTGGAGGCATTTTCCCTATAAATTTGTTAAAGCTTTTCTGCATTTTTTATCATTTTCTCCCATAATTGGGCATCCACAGGACACCTGGACGCCCTTCTGGCTAAAAGCTTGCATGTACATGTCATGTATATTCAAACTGTATCTTTTCAGCTTCAGCATAAATAACAATTAACAATAGTGAGCAATAATTATTGTACCCAAAAATGTTCAGCCTACTGTACATTTAAGAAATACAAAATGATGCAGATACACTGCCTGGTGCAAACGTGAGAAACAAGTCAGTTGCTGGCGAAAGTCTACATAATTATATTGTAATGTATGTACTTTCAAATTCTCCCAAATTTTCTCGAATGTCTCAGGGCTCGAGACTAACTTTTTAACATACTGGCCAAGTGGTTAGTGACTTGTCAGATTTGACTAGCCAAAATAATTTTTTACTAGTCCAGTGTAGTGTTTTTATAAGGTGGGGCCCAAAAATTTTTCTGGCCCGCATTAGGCTATGTAAACAAGAAACAGCCATTTTCTATTTCTGGTGACATAACATTCTATAAATATCTTTAGCACTAACAGGTTTTATGACTGTAATAACTAATTCTCAGTGTCCTTTACCTTGCAGGTTGGTAAACTCTTGGAAACAGATGAATATCAACAGAAAATAGTACCATGTGTGGTCAAACTGTTTTCATCCACAGACAGAGCAACACGCATCCACTTGTTACAACAGGTTAGAAGAATATTTGACTTGAGTTATCTTTCTCCTTCAATTAGCAGTGAAAAAAGTTATGCACAAGGAGCCAGAGGAAAAACATATAATTACATATAATATTTAGTTTATGTTAGGTTTTCATATTTCATGGTTACCGGTATATGAAAATCAAGTTATTAGTGCAGAGAAATCAAAACACCGTATAATAATTATGTTTAAACAAACCATGAATGTGTTGTGAGTTAACGATTGTGACTGCCATTACAGACTTACAGTAATTATTCTTATGAAACTGGGAAGGGGGGCTTATTAGACTATTAGATTTGTAAGAATTCATGCGAGTAATCAAATGTTTGATCTTCATTTCAGCTTGATAACTTTGTGCAGCATCTCAAACCATCCACAGTGGATGAGCAGATATTTCCTCATGTTGCCCTTGGGTTCGGCGACACTATCCCAGCCATGAGAGAACAGACAGTTAAGGTACAAATACAGATCAATAGTATTTGGATCAATTTAAAAAAACAACCTTTAACAGTATCTTTCTGACATTGGTTTTCCAAACTATTAATTGACAGCTAATCAAAGGACCAACAAACACATACAATTCATCAATTGAAAGTGGCTACCATATTTCCTCTACGAATAAGCCACCCCTTTCAGGGGTAACATGATCTCAGTTGAACATCATCGGAATAATCAGTCCTCAGGCAATTACTAATTAACGAAAAATGCTCTCTTTCTAAACCAATCAGAATTCAGTAATTTAGCCCTCTATGTTATTAAAATGTAAATAATATCCTGGTACTTTTCTGTAAGTGTTAGTAAGAAGTTAATATTTATTATTATGATTTTATTTGTTATATTTTTCAGTCCATGTTGCTTCTTGCTCCAAAGTTAAGTGAGAAGACAATCAACAATCAGCTGCTGAAATACTTTGCTAAACTTCAAATGGACCAAGAGGTATGGACAGTTTGTCAGTCCTGTAAACACGTATGCCTTGTTTCTTACTATGAAAGTGTGGTGAATGATATCTCTATTTTGTATGTATGCAAATTTATGTACACGTATTTGGGACATCTTTGGGTCTTCGTTGGAAATCTTTAGTTTAGACGTGTTGTGTAATCTTTCTAAATATATTCAGAAATGCTCAGAAAATAATTGGTTCCAAGAAATCAGAATTCGGAGAAATTCAGAATTCAAATGAACTTACGGCAACTTTCAAAAACGTTCGGAAAATAGTCGGAAATCTTCAGCCAATCATAAGCATTGTTCCAAGTTATCTATGGAAGTTTCATGAGCATGAAAGAGGCATAATAATAACAACTTTATTAATGTGTCGAAGTCTTCTAGCGTGCCAAAAGGCCCACTAATCGGGGACCATAAGCATGGCATAAACTACTCTTTTTAGTCTTTGTACACTAAAGCCTGGTTTTCACTAGCGACGCAAGCACAAGCGCAAGCAACATACACAGACACAGTAATGCGTTGATCATCAGTGCCTTTTGTTTACGACAAATCAACACGTTACTGCGTCTGCGTGTGTTGCTTGCGCTTGCGTCGCTAGTGAAAACCAGGCTTCAAAAAAGCTTGTGTGTGTAAACTCAACTCACTGGCGGGATATTTCATAATTAGTTTATAGTCAAGAGAGAACATTACCGTAAAAGCTCGCCCCCCCTTTGGAAGTCAGATTTTGTAATAAGCCCCCCTCTCCCCTCCTTTCGTGAGGCTGATGTAAATGACTTTTCAGCAATATTTTAGTCACTTTGTATTGAAACCGGGTCTTTAATTTCCAGAACTATCGTCGAGTTAGAGTATAAATGACGTTTCCTTTGTAAGACGGCCATAGTTAGTGGTGTAATAGTAAAGTTTGAAAAATTAATGTGAATTTTCTTGAAAATTTATGATTTGAAATAAGCCCCCCCCTCTCTATTAAGCCCCCCTCTCTAATAAGCCCCCCCCCCCCCCCCCTTCTTGAGGCCTGAAATTAAATAAGCCACCCGGGGGCTTAATAGAGCTTTTACAGTATATGTTGTTTCTGAGTTATTAATTTATTTTTCTTCATAGCCTGGCATCAGAACAAACACCACAGTATGTCTGGGAAAAATAGCCGTCAATCTTCCATCAGCTGTACGTACTGACATTATTCGTTAAAAGGCCCACTTTTATCCCACATGCAATGCACCCCAAGGTACATTTTTCACATATGAAAAAATGTGTTCTTAACAAAGACAGTTGCTTGTTTGAATTTCTGGTAGTCAAGCTAGTGAATTATTTTATTTCGTGTGCATAAAGACACATATTTGGGTGCAGGGGAGATCATTTGACTAATCAGAGCGCACGTGGGACAGTGAAGGTTTTCTTCAAAACAAGAAGCAACAGGCTGCAAAGCATTTAGGACAAAAGTGGGCTATTTGCTTATCACGTTTGTAACAAACATTACTTAAAGATTAAACAATTGAACGTGGTTGTTTCCATTTTATCAAATAAGTGTACATAGTGACTCCATAAAATGGCTATTTTCCATATTTTTCAGACCCGGCAAAAAGTCCTGATACCGGCATTCTTGCGTGCCTTGCGGGATCCGTTTCCTCCTGCTCGCACGGCAGGTGTGATGGGCTTTCTTGCTTCGGCAGAATATTTCAGTTTAAAGGAGAGTGCAGCAAAGATCTTACCAGCCTTGTGCACTCTAACGGTGGACCCTGAACGTAAAGTCAGGGATCAGGTAAGGAACTTGGGTTAATAAGCCATTTGCCTCTGTTCCACAATGAGTCCTGGTGCATAACAACTCAAATTCAAATGAGTTTAATTTGATTTGCATGAAAATGACCTTGTGAGTAAAACGCATTTTCAAAGCTTTTGCACCAGGACTCGTTTTGAAACAGAGGCAAAAGGAACTCGGAAATGACCTACACCTGTATTACAGTATATACGTTTAGTCAGGTGCGTCAAGTACTTCATCGTTCAGCAACAAATACTCAATTCTTCCAAAAACTACACAGGATACTACGCACTTCTACATTTAGCCCGCGCTATTAACGTTATCGCTGGATACCTCTCTCGCGCGCAAAGCAATAGTGTCTCTTTATTGCGTCATGCCTATACTGCGCTACTGGCTAATTTTAGCCAATGTCAATTGCGTCATGTTCAACAAGGACAGAGATGCGTTTTTACAATCAATTGTGAATGATTGACATACTGTGGAATTGGGTGAAGAAAAACTGTTATGTTTTTGGGACCGGGTTTTATCGTTCGTTTACTGGTTGAGGTGCATGTATTAGGTTTAAACAGAACAGAAATTATCTAGTGGCTATACGTCATGCCCATGTAATGGGAAATTGAAACTGAAAGCAGATGACTGTTACATGTTATTTTCCCCTGTCTCGTTAAATATTTCGCTTGTTTCTGTTTTAAAAGAAACACGAAAAGAGCACTTACACGACACGAAAATCCAAATTTTCTCTAAAATTAGGAAGAAATTCTCCAGAAAGCCTGTGGGAGAGAAATTCTCTAGTGGCTAATTTTAGCCAATGTCAATTGCGTCATATTGACCGTGTGGTAGTCACAAGCGGAGGTCTGGGGCAAGTGACTACGAAAAACCCTTCCATTTCTTGAAGCGGCGACGCCTACGGATATAGTGTAGAAGTAATTTACATACATTTATTGACCCATCAGCGAAGACGACTCTTCTGTGCTGTCATCTCGTCGTTGTTTCTTGTTTGGCGGACCATCAGACTTTCAAATTGTTTTCATATTCAATCCAAGAGACAGAGCCATCACCGACTGTGTTTCGAATGAATCTTCAGAAAAGTGAGTACTACACAATTTGCTCGAAGTAGTCGGGCTGAAACTAGCTCGCGTGTTTCTCACGGCATTCGTCCACAGACGAGCAACTTGAGGACTTGAAGGCCAGCCTTGAAGGCTTACTCCGTCCTTAGAAGTCTTGGAACATCTACCAGCTACACAGCGATGTGGCATTTTGAAATTTTGGATGCAATAGGGAATTTTTGTTTGTTTAGAAGTACACGTTCAAGGCGATTTTCACAAGCGATCTCCACTAAATTACACACCGGAAGAGCTTGCGAGTTCTCATGTCTACGTCATTTCCGTTTTTCGCTCAAAGCGCGAAATTCGGATCGCACGTTCACAAACCTTTCTATTTTGTGGAAAATTATAGAAGAATTGACGGCTTTTCTTTATGAATATCGTTTATTTCTAAAATGTCGTTTGGGGGTATAGAGTATCCCTTTAAGTTAAAAGGTTAGAATTTACGTACCTTATAAAAACATGCGCTCAATCTTCTCCTACTCCCAATAGTCAACACAATCTAAATACATCTTTTCTGTTCTCATGAAAAAGCACGTGCACGCCTTGCGTGCCTATGCGTGCTGCGTGCGCTCCTTCTACGAAATTATACAATTGAAAATAAAAGGTTACAAACTGTTAAATATTGTGACAACAGTGTCATAGATGTGAAAGCACAAACGTTTTGGGCTTAACCCTTCTTCAGTGTTTCTTCTACGACCTTCTGAGAAAACGGAGAGGTCGTAAACAGTCTAGCATTCCAGTAATGTTCAATTTGCAACACATGGCAGAGCTATGATCACTTGGCGCCTGATTTCCTTCATTCTCCAACAGTACACAAGCGGGTTCAACAGCGAGTTGAGATAAACAATCGCAGAAGTGATGTTCCACGCCAACTGCATCACGCTAGAATCTGATCCTATCACCATGGTAACTGACACAACAGTGAAGTACGGAAGGTAGCAGGCAATCAAAAGACAAAAAATTAACATCATGGTGTTGAGTGACTTTTTGTATTGACCGATACTAAAGTGATTCCCGCCATGTCGCTGTGGTGTTGGAATTGTCTGCTGTCCCTGGATTTGCCGCTGATGACTACGTATTCCAATAGTCACTTTGATGTATGATATCGAAGTAATCACAACACAGCAGAAAATTGTCACAGCGACTACACTCGTGGTTATTGTATGGCTTAGTAGGTATGAGAAAGGCCAAATCAATCCAAATATCCAACACACAGCGACTAGAAACACAACTCGCTTGAAGGTAACGAACTGACGATACCTTAATCTTAGAGTGAAAGCATATAATCTGTCTATAGCGATTGCTGTCATTGTCAAGAAAGACACGGAGCCCAAGCAGTAAGCTGCAATGGCGTATGAATCATGAATGGAACAGAATGCTTCACTGTTGTTGAATACCACTGTAAAACAGTACACTGCAAATAACGGGTAAACAACGATGCCAACTCCAAGATCCGAGAAAGCCAAACTACACAATAACGCTTTGGTTGGGGCGTGCAGAGTTTGACATGTCCGAAGAGCGTGCAGAATAAGCGAGTTGCCAAACACTGTAAAGATGGCTAACACAACACATACAATTCCTAGAAACATACACAGGGCTATGCTTGTAGATGTTTCACGTAAATTGGTGAACCTTAGATGACAATGCATTTCTTGTAATGTTGTGTTACGGCCCTCGTCTTCTTCGCAGCGTCAACTGATCCTGTTTCGTGTGAAAGTGCAATTATAATCTTGTTACAGATTTAAAATTGTTCGGAAATTATCTGACATTGAATTCCGGTTTTTTTATACATAAAACACTGTATTTTGCGCAATCTTTGTACTTCCGTCCATTATTAAACCTAAGCTTTCAATTTTTTTTCAGTCACATTGACAGAGGTGCAAACAACTACTTTCCGGAAAATTTATAATTTAGGTAAACATAGATACCAAGCAAAAAAATAAATATCAAATTTAAAACTGTGCTGGAAAATGTGCAGTCACGGTTTAATTTATATTTTTATTTACATTTTCCCTTAAAATGTTCGCTAAAGACGGTTTCAACCACATGTGTAACTAGATTCCTTAATTTTACAAATAATTTTGGTTTTGACACAATTACTTTATTTGGTGTCATGTTTGCACCCTCGGCAATATAGGGATACAAAACTAATGGAACAAAATACTGCGGGAAAAACCGCAATCTGTTGTCAATTAACAATCCCCGTAAAACTGATTTTAATTCTGTAAAAATACAACTACATGTAAACGTTACCAAGGACCGCCACATCCCTCAAATGTCATCAGTAAAATGTCATAAACCCACAATTCATAAATTTGGCTGAAATTATTTGATATCGAACTCAGTTTTTTGTTGTTTCTTTCCATAAACTGTAGTATCTCACGCCATGATACACCATGACGGAAAACCTTGAAACAGCCTGTTACTGTCAGTGGTCATCCTCGGCCATCCTCGTTGAATAAAGTGTTAGTTAATTACTTCAGTACTGAGGTCTTACAGTATAAGAACACACCTGCCACTACACAAACAATAACTTTCATACACGGATATCCGCGGACATATATCTGTTCCTCGAAGCTCACAGTTTTTCTTGAGAAACAGAAATAAAAGTTGTAAAGAGCATCTTTCTGAAAAACCTTTGTTTATATACCAGAAAGATTTCCAATTTGTTTCTTGCATTCAGAAATAAGTTGCTACAGTCATAGCAACTCTATGACGACAATTGCAGGCTGCACAATGACGTTACAATAACGTGTTTTTGTTGCAGGTTTTTAAAGTTGTAAAGATGCTTCTGGCTAAGATTGAAAAAGCTTCAGAGGACCCTGAGTCTGCGGTGAATCAAACTGGTGAGTGGCGTGCTCCCTTGGTCGGTAAAAGAAAGGGTTGACGTGCCTGCGTGCGTGCGTGCGTGCGTGCGTGCGAGCGAGCGAGCGAAGGTACGTGCGTACCTACGTGCGTACGACGTACGTGCGTGCGTGCGTGCGATCGCCAATAAAGCCTGGTTTCCATCCCACAGCGGTTTCCATATGATCGCAACGATCGCAACCGTGACGATCGCAGTCGCAGCTGATCATATGGAAACCACTCTTGCGATCGTTGCGGTCGTTGTGACTGCGATCGTTGCGATCATATGGAAACCAGGCTTAACAGTCTTTCTCGAGACTACACACTGGCCCTCCCACTGGACGATCACACTGGACGTACCACCGATACTCCTAGGTTCAAATTATTGGAAGAGAAAGTTTGCGTTCAGTTCTGTTTCATTGTCTGGGATGTATCCTTCGCTAATTCTGCGGAAGAACACTATGAGTCAATAAAACAAGCAGAAAGACTTACAGGAAGAGAGATTGGGGTGTTCACGGGGTTCAAACACATCGATAAATTATGAGTGAAATTAAAAAACTACAACAAAAATAGTAATAAATTGAAGAGGTAAAAGCTAATGACAACTCAAGGCAGATGGCGGAATGTTCTCCCCCCCTCCCCCCTTCCACGTCAACAGACCTCTAACATCTCTTTGTTACTTAGAAGCTGAGCAAGTCCCCGAGTCAGCTGCTGGCGGCTCTTGGACAGGATGGGCTGTCAGCTCCCTCACATCAAAACTGTACCGAGGGGGGAGTGGATCTGGTGGCGCCTCTGAACCTGCTGACAAGAGTACACCAGGGAAGGAGACAAACCCAGGTATTGTTGTATTCCTGCAGTTATACCTACAGGCGGATTTCAAACAAAACAAAAGTTCAAACAACAAGCCTGCATGCATACGGGTCAGATGACCGACATTGCAGGCGCTTATCTCCGCTTTCTGTATCAAAAAGCGACTACAGTTAGTTGTTCGAGTTATCGGGAGTGTGAGTTATATCGAGGGTGAAATTAGTAAGAAAATGACCTGAAGAGAAACGAATTTACTTCGAGTTAGCGGCGGGGAGGTTCGAGTTATCAAGGGTTCGCGAGTTTAATATTGGGAGTCAATTGTAGTAGTATTACTACTCCCCCTGGATGGGATGCTAGTCGATCGCAGGTTACCCCCCAGAATTTGGTCAGACTGGTGTCCATTTAAACTTCTTTGTATTAAGAGACTGTGAGACATAAGTGTCTTGCTCAAGAACACGACTCAACCATCCCGGCCAGGCTTGAATCTGGGGAGTAACGCACTGAGCATGAGACCACTATGCCTCCTTCAAAGAAATTGATCACTGAAGTCCTATCTTCTTTTTATCTTTCTAAAATTACAAGAATTCGGCAGATAACGACAATGAAGAACCGGACCATCTCAGCGTCTTGACCTGATACTAAATTCTCCTTAGGATAATCAAACAAAATGTATTCAATTCACTCAGGAGAATTATGACGCTTTCTTTCAGTAGACACAACAGCTGTCAGTAAGACAACAAGTGAAGTCCCTCCAGAGACTAAACAGACCACACAGAGAGAAAAGGATCGAGACTCGGGAAGTGATTACGGAGGGGACTTGAGTGGGGACGAGTGGAATGATAGCCAGGTAAGGACACTAACTCCCCTGGAGGTGGGGGTGGGGGCGTCAGAAGCAGAAAAAAGTTACCTTCCCTTTCGCGCCTTTAAGTAAGTAGCGGGTGTATAGATGGGAACCTGTTCGGGTATTGCACGAGGAGGCTTAGAAAGGCGACGAATCTGATCATTGTTGTATGTTAATCAGTGCTCTCAGACAAGACGTGAAGACGGTTATTTAGTTCTTCTCTTATCTCATATTGTGTTTATTTCTCTGAAGGAGCCTGATATGGGAGAATTGAAGAGTGATCTTTTAGCAGCAAAAGAAGAAATTGCAGCATTTCAGAGTGCAAAGAAAGAGCCGGTAAGACTTTCATAGACTAAGACCTTCATTGCTGATTCCACACTCTGATTGATAAAAGTCTCTGATATTTGTGACATAGCCGTTTCATATGCTTTACTTTTTGTGCCCAGTCTCCTAGACGTCCTGCAAATCTTCTGGCCGATATAGGCGGAGCGGAGAGTGGGAGCGACTATGGTGATTGGGAGAATGATGATTGGTCTGTTGACAGTTTTGCCCCGCCTTCTTCTACAAGCAAAGCAGCTCACAACAGACCTCAAAACAAGAAGGTACGTGAATTGAGAACGAACGAAGCCTCAGTGCTGTTTTCTCTTTGTTGTTAAATGTTCTGAATGTTCCATGCCCCTCCCCCACCGTGGTCAAATGTCTGAGCATGCAAAAAAAAACACTACGCCTAAAAACCACAACGTCACACCGTGTTTTACAGTAAACATGTCTAACATTTTTGATAAACGTCCATAAAAAGGGAAATCAACAGAATGCTGGCAATATATTCTGAACTTTGTGCACTTCTCCTTTTACCTCCTTTTGTTTCATTTCGCAAATTGCTATCAAGGTTTCGATTTTAAAACTTTGCGCGGGAAATTGGCGCGCGGCGACCAGAATTTACGCCTTTGCGCATGGTCGAGCTTTTGACCGCGGTGCACCTCCTCTCTCTCTTATTCTAATGTTGAGCTCACTCTGTTGTGTCGATGTAATTAAGACTGTTCAGCAAACAAGAAGCAGCACAAAACAACAGAAGTCCTCGCGTGCTGACGAAGAAACTCTGGTATCAGAGATGCTAGGCGGAGCCTCCGGTCAGCCATCCACAGCGGCCAGCGGCTGGGATGAAGACTTAATCGCTCCTAAGGTAGGCTGGGTAATGAATTAATCACAGAAAGGGATTTTGGATGTTCAGTCCAAGAAGATGTCCAACGATGGATTGAGTTAGGAATAATCCTACTAGATTTCCATTCTTTCAATATGTAGATGCATGTGTAGTTGTTACATCCTTACACATGCAGCGCTACAAATTACTACTATTTGATGGGACGGTACTACTGTTAAGAGCTTTCCGGATGTTCTTCATAGAGTGTCAGTAATTCGTATTCGCGATTTTGTATCAGTGTCTGTACTTTACGTAGCAACATAATTTAAGCAAGACTGAAAAGCGTTTGTTCCTGCAGGGCTTGCATCGTGTGGTGTTCCATTCACTGAGACCACCTGTAAATGAAACACTACACCTGCTAATATGTGATATTATAATATACTCACCACAGGATATTGCAATTTTTGACAATCTGATTGATTCCCTACTCGAGGCATACGAGGCAATGTACCATTACTACCTTATTTGGGAAGCCCGCTAATTACGAGTTTGGGGCACGTGCACACATGCAAAGTCATGTTTTTCAAAATGATAAATCTCCCATTTTCCCTCAGTTTGTTCCTTCGTTCTTTCCCCGGCAATTTAATTGCAATATCCTGTGGAGAGTATATTATAAAACAATTATTCCACTCAATCTCGTCGTACATGAACTCATAGCCAACGAGGCGCGTAAGTTATTTCTTGGAATAATTGTTAAATATTCCCTGTGACAATCTGATTGCACTGTGTTTCAAAAAATTATTTTGCTTCTCAGTATCTGAAAAATTACCCGTTCATTCGTAGGTGAAAACTAAAAGTGCTGCGACTGGATCTGGAAATCTGAAATCTTCTCAACAGAGTAAAAAGACACTAAGTACTGATAAACCGCCTCAGTTAAAAGAGGCAGGAGACGCGTGGGATGTAGGGGACTGGGGATCGTTTGAAGAATCACCACTGACCAGTAGTGCCCCTGCTGCAGAATCACAGAGTAAAAAGACCCCGGATGATGACTGGGATCAAGACGAGTGGGGTGCGGAGGAGTGGGGACAAGACAAACCCAGCAAAGCAGAGCTTGCGAAAAAGAAAAGAGAAGAAAGGAAGCAGAGACTGCAGGCGCAGAAGGATAAGCGGTCTGCAGGAGGAAGAGGACCTATGAAACTTGGAGCGGTCAAAATGCAGTGAGAATGTGAAGCAAGTCGTAGCGACGTACAGTAACGCGTATCTGCGTTCCTGTGTTTGCGGTTAAAGCAGCAGAAGGACTCAGTGGTGGAAGGATGGAATCTCAAAGATCACGGTTATCAGTCACATCAAGTATTAAAAAGTCGTTGCTGAAAGATTAGAAGAAAGTCATGCTGGAGGTGCCTTCAGACACCTTAAGACTCGCCCTGATTACTGGACAGAAAAGCATCCATACATTTAAGCATAAAACTTTACACTGTTACCCTCTAGTCTTCTTCTGTCGACACGCATACAGGGGCTTATGTCTGTCTCGGATGTATAAATCTCCACGCACGGGACTGATAGTAATTCCACATCCTTACCCCCTTAACCTTCGTTTTCAACAAATCCTGCTTGTACGGTTTGTTATTCGCTAACAATGTGCTTTTCCAAAGAAGGTAAATGAATTCTAGCATGTGTACGTAGTCGAAACCATCAGGGAAGGAAAGAAGCGAATTTACAGTTCAAATTTTAAATCAATTTTCAAATTAACAATATTTAATATATCAAATTAATTTGATATTTCCTCTCCGTTATGGGGGGTAAATCCGTGATAAATGAAGCGAAATGTTGCTCACCTGCCCACTGTTACGTGGTCCATGTTTTCAATTTACTCCTACATTGCACAGTATGACTATTAATAGAAAGGAAACGAAAGCTAATTCATTTTTCTGCGAGTTCAGCTTAAGAATTTATAAAATATCTGGAGGAACTTGACCGAAGTTCGCGATCAGTCAAATCTATTTACTTAATGGGAAAGCTACATGGTATAATAGTACTATTATATTTTAAAAGAATAAAACAATTCAACAGAGTTTGTTGTTTTTCTCATCAGTTCTCTAGTCGTATGACTACCTTTATACATGCAGTTGTGCATTCTGTTGAACCTTACCCCCACCAAGAACAATCACTAAAACTCTACTTCACATTTTTAAAATTAATATTCTGCTTTCTGCAAAACCATTATCACATTCAGTCGGGGAACAAGTGCCGTTTTTGACAAATCTTCGTTGAAGCACTCGGAGATCCGATTCTTATTATCCAATCAAGAAACAGCGCGAGCACTCACGAGTACTCCGAAAATTGTCACGCCAGCATAGTGCAATTAGGATACGTCATGTTGCTTAGCAACTTCGGGACGAAACTCGAGGGCTCGATCCCGTCCCATCTGATTGTGAATTTGTTTACATTTGTTTTGTTTCACGTCCACTATTGAAAAGAAACTTGCAAATTGATCAAAGGCCCGTAATCTCGTGTAACATTTTTACAACACACGTATGCACTGCGGACCGATTTTGTTTTGTTTTGTATTTTTATTTATTGAGAAAATAGACGGGCGGGCTGTCTGTAATGTGACAGTCTCTTGAATGTCATCCTTGAGCGACCCTTGAGCTCGTTCCTAGGCTCCTCTCAACCTCCCTCGAGAAGTAACCATGGTGACGGCTTTTAACGTGGTTGTCCGTCGGAGGCAACCAAAATCACGAAAAGTACTTGGCGGCCGTAAAAATGTGTTGTTGGAAACAATTTGTAGTTGATGTGATCTGGTGGCATAGCTACTATTCACTAAACATATCCAAGAGTAGCTTTTCATGTCGTTGGGCTCAGTAAGATGCTGTTTAATTTTTGAGGATGTAGTTTTAAATGTCAAGGATAACAATGTATCGTTTATTACGTGCTCAACAAGACCAACAAAGTAAAACTCGGCCTGTCTTCAAAACGAGCGAATAACGTGCATGTTGGTAAATTTCTTTGCCGTCGACGTGAAATGACCAAATACATACCTCTTACTAACCGAGTTCGAGGTCCGTACGGTAAGTTACGGACCGAGTTTTTTCCACTTCGATTTATGCGCGCGCGGGCCATAAATCGAAGGGGAAAAAAACTCGGATCCGTAACTTACAGTAAGGACCGAAAAGACGAGGTTAGTAAGATATTTATTATATCTCTCCCTTTGGAAAAAGGAAAACATTTCAAGTCAAGCGCTAGGAAAGCGGTTTCATTTGACTGACACGCATCACAGGCAAAGGACGAGTCGATTGATCGAGTTCGACGAGTTGTAAACACGATTTGAATCCAAACTTCAAACGTCTTCAAACAATTTCTACCTAGTTATTCTCTGTAAAAGCATGAAATCTAGGTACAGTTCGAGTTTTACTTTTAAATTACTTCTTGAAGTTCGTTAAACAGACAAGGACAATTAGGGGGTGATTACATGGCGAATTTCAGCCCGGGCTGAAATTTCAGCCCGGTTAAGGGGGCTGAGATTTCAGCCCGGCTTCCGAATCAAATACTCTTGAAATGAAGTTAGCGATTACATGGACAAGGTTTCAGCCCGGGCTGAAAATTCCAGCCCGGTTTGAGAAACCGGGCTGGAATTTTCATCCCGGCCAAACGGGCTGAAAAAACCCATGTAATCGGAATGGCATTTCAGCCCGGGCTGAAAAGTGAACTTGGGCATGCGCAGTGATTGTGTTTTGGCTAAATTGTAGAATGCCCGGCAACGTATTTGCATGTCATTGAATGAGAATGGTCCTTTTGTTTTTATACACACGTGCAGCCGGTATGGTATGTAAACAAGTTGCCGGTTATTGTAAAATCGCTCCTGTGTTTTTAAACAAGATGGCAACAGCAAAGTAAAGAAGGTTCCAGTGGAATACCCGGTAACTTATTTGCATGACATTGAATGAGAATGGATCCTTTTGGTTTTTTTTATGCCGATATGTAAATAAGTTACAGGTTATTCAAATCGCCCCCCTGATTCTCTGATGACTCTTCCCGCGCAATTTCAAATTTGGTGTCCGGGCTGAAATTTCAGTCCGGGCTGAACTTCGTCATGTAATCGCAACAAAATTCCAGCCCCCTAACCGGGCTGAGATTTCAGCCCGGGCTGAAATTCGCCATGTAATCACCCCCTAAATGTTACTCACCGATTGAGAAGAAATTACCGCAATCAACTTACAGCGTGTTCGTCAAACTGAGTGAAAATACGAGAGTGTTTCTTACAAATACTGAACGAGAGAACTAAACACTAAAATTGTCAAGAAACTACGAAACAAAAGTCTTCTCAGATACTGCCGTCCATTTTGTGGCGCTTTGTTGTGTCGTCCTGAGAAGTGTTTGCTCAGTGCAGAAGTCGCATAATAACTTGGTGAAAAATTTGCCGAGGAGCTTATCAAAAACATTGACAGGTAAGATTTACGTTTTCCACGTTAAATGTTCCATTCGTCTGCTCTTAACAGACCTTTTCAAACCTTTTCCATTCAGAATTCGTCTTCTTCACAGTCAGTTTGCGGACTTTTCGGCAGAGATAAAACTGTCAAGTTCCTGAATCGAGTCCGGCCGGCTCGCACATCTTGGACGTTTTCGGCTTCTAAAAATTCCCGACTGATAAATCGCGTTTGAAGTTTGGAAGATCCTCTTCGCTTCGCTCTAAAGTTCTTTCATCCGGATTGCAGATTTCAAAATCGTCTTCTTGAGACATTATTATGCAGAATTTGAAATTAATCGAAAGTAACTTGCAAAGATCGATGGCGTCATGATTAGTAGCACTCTCAAATTTCGCGGGCCGTACCGTAGAATACGGCCCGTAAAATTGACCAATCACAGCGCGCGTACTATATAAGAGATATAATAAAAGAACTTATACGTCGGGAACTAACAATAACTAAATGACACGTGTAAAATACCAAAAAACTAGGATAATGAAGAAATAAGAAGAAGAACCAACGTATCGTATCGAAGGCTTGATTCATTGCTATCGTATCGAAGGCTTGATTCATTGCTATCGTATCGAAGGCTTGATTTACATTATTGTGTATGGTATCGAAGGGCCAGCCATTAATTCGGAAACTGTGTTTTGTTATTGATTTGATCGATTGTCTGTAGTTTGTTTATCGATTTGATCGAGAGTTAACAATAAATCATTCACTTAAAGGTCAAATGCAATGAAATTTTAATAAGATTAGTTTTAAGTCGAAATCATAGGGAATATTATGAATAATCATATTCTGAAGTTTGAAACGATTTGGACAAAACGTCGCCGAGATATTCTACTTTGAAAACCGCCTTATTTTTCGCTTCCACAAACGGAAGCGTTCGGGCAAACTTCGGAAAATTGTCGGAAATGGGAAGCTCACCACATATGACGTCACATACACGCGCGAGTCCGCGAGAAGAGCGATAATTACAAAATTCTGCAGTTTCAAAACATCAACAAGTATGGTGTTTTGTGCTGCTTTTAACTGTAGCAACTGTTCAAAAACGTCACTTAAAGAGTGAATTCACATTCCTATAAACTATTTCGCGATTATTCCAACACGTCCAGGAGCTGAATTCGCAGGGACAGAGTTCAAGTCCAGATAGAGAAAGGAAAATTCACCGTCGTGTGTTCACGTTCTCCATAATACCGTGAATGTGGTCATTTGCCGTTGTTGTTTTGCAGAGGACGGCAAAGAAATGTACTAAAATGCAAAACGCACGTGCGGAGAAATTGTACTACTAATTAAATCTATTGTTTTGTGACGTTCTCGTTTCCGTCGCCGTCGTGGTTGTTTAAGGTCCCTAATCAGGCGTAAGCTTTTTTACATTCCCTAACGACGAGAAGAGATGCAAGGAATGGATTAGATTAATTAATTTGTTGTATTTGAGCATTTTCAAAGGAGATGTCAAGGTCTTCATCCATTTTCGTCAATACACTATGGAATAATCTCCGAACAAACCCAGAACACTTGACCCAAGCAAATTACAAGCTTCAAACACGCGCGAAAACACGAGCGAAAACACGCGTGAAAATAAGCTCACCACATATGACGTCACAAAAACAGTAAATTCGTTTCCATTCCAAGCGCGGTCATTCCTGGTTCGTTTTCTTTAAGCCGTCGGAAATTCTCGGAAATTCTCGAATACAGCCGATACAGGATACACTCGATACAGCCGATATAACCGATACATTCGATACACCTGATACACTGAGCCCATACAGCCGATACAGGATACACTCGATACACTGAGCCCATACACTCGATACAGCCGATACAGCCGATACACTCGATACACCTGATACACTGAGCCCATACAGCCGATACAGGATACACTCGATACACTGAGCCCATACACTCGATACACTCGATACAGCCGATACACTCGATACACCTGATACACTGAGCCCATACACTCGATACAGCCGATATAGCCGATACACTCGATACACCTGATACACTGAGCCCATACACTCGATACAGCCGATACAGCCGATATAGCCGATACACCTGATACACTGAGCCCATACAGCCCATACAGCCGATACAGCCGATACACCTGATACACTGAGCCCATACAGCCGATACAGCCGATACAGCCGATATAGCCGATACACCTGATACACTGAGCCCATACAGCCGATACAGCCCATACAGCCGATACAGCCGATACACTCGATACACCTGATACACTGAGCCCATACAGCCGATACAGCCGATACACTCGATACACTGAGCCCATACAGCCGATACAGCCGATATGCTCGATACACCTAATACGCTGAGCGCGATGAGCCAATACAGCCGATACAGCCGATACACCTGATACACTGAGCCGATAAACTCGATACACCCGATACACTGAGCTGATACGCCCGATATACTGAGCCGATACACTCGATACACCTAGCCGTCTCTCGGACTACTATAATATGCGAGCGTCTTGGGGACTGGGGGAAACTCGACGAATGGGATGCTGGGAACTCTTTGCTCCTTCCCATCATTCACCGCGTCTAATAATTTTGATGTACTAAATTTAATTTCAGTCATTAAATAAGTGGCTTTATTAATCTGATTTTTTTTTCTGAGTGTAAGTCAAATGGCAGATGGCTTAGTGCTGTCTTCTATGCCTTTGAACCTTAAAGACCCATTATCTTTTAATTTTTTTGTATTGGTAGGACTACAGGCTGTTCCTCAACACACTGATGAATTGAACGTAACACCGAGTACACCCCAACAACAACAGCTGTCTTTCCAGTGCACATGGACAGGCGAGCCTAATATCAGTTCAGATGCAGACACAGCAATAGGGGATTTTCTGGACATGTACGCCACTAACCCATCACACTCAATAGCAATAGCAAGAGGTTTGATGGAGAGGGTTCAACAAATGAATCCTGTGGGTAAGTGATATATTGTTTGAATATTCAAAATGTAATCAGGATGTGGAATTTCTAAAGCAGCTGAATTGAGTTGAGTCACGCAAAATACAATGTGACGAGTGCATCTACATATTCTGCTTCTAAGTTCTTATCTTAAATGCGATGTCAAAAGTTGAAACAAATATCCTTTGGGTTAAATGCAAACTTGATCTAAACACGTCAAAAGGTGAATCCTGATAATACAGTACAGACTAATATGATCATGGACAAACAAGGAATTTCAAAAATTAAATGATTGCTGATCCCATGACACAAATCATCCCTTCCTATACCTTATTCGTACTAATTTTCACGGGAACTTAATTTTGCGAAAATGGCACAGGCATATTTCGCGGGACTTAAATTTCGCGATTTGGCAGAAACATTTTGTTAAAAGGA
Organism: Desmophyllum pertusum; assembly: GCA_029204205.1. Classification (NCBI taxonomy): domain Eukaryota; kingdom Metazoa; phylum Cnidaria; class Anthozoa; order Scleractinia; family Caryophylliidae; genus Desmophyllum; species Desmophyllum pertusum. The sequence goes on from MU827311.1 coordinate 420,998, forward strand.
ACTAATTTTCGCAATAACTTTTTTTCGCGGGTCTTTAATTTCGCGATTATTAAGTCCCGCGAAAATTAGTACGAATAAGGTATATATGTCATTCTACATTGTTTCATGACATAAAAATAGTGGCAAGGAAGCCAACAGAGATTACCCATAGGGCTAACAATGGCTTATATGTGATTAGGCCACCTTAGTGTTATTATTGTTATTATTACATTAGATACATGTGCACTTGTATATTATAATCTATTTTTAATTTGACAAGTTACATTCCAGTTTAATTTGAATGAGGGCATATGGCAGACCAGACAAAGTGCTGTCTTTATGCGTTTGAACCTGAAAAGATCCATCATTGAATAATAATGTTGTTTTGTACTGCTAGGACTGCAGGTTCCTCAACACATTGATCAGTCGATGGTAACCACACCACAAGTACAAGTGTCGTTCCAGTACGCTAGGACAGGCTAGGAGGATATCAGTGTTCGAATACAGATGCAGGGATATATATATTTTCTATTTCAAGTATTTTCTTGTCTTTTGTGACACCATGATCCTGTCAAGTGTACTAGCACTAATTATTATCCAACTTCAGTCAGTAGAGAGGAAGTAACCTGCAAAATGAGTACAAAATAACCATATTATATGAGAACTAGTTATTTTGTACAGTTAGTTATTTAGTTGCTATAGAAACCGTTGTTTATTATATGATAAACTGGTCCATGATGAAAAGGAGCATTCTGATTGGTTCCCTGAGCGGTCCGAATTTTGCAATACGGACCACTAAGATGGACCGCTCACAAACTCATTTCACCGAATTCCCTTTATGAAACATTGAACCAAAGAAAACTGTTTTCTATTAAGTAGAAACATTTTTCCTTATGTCCAGCATTCAATTTTGGTTAAACTTTTCGCAGAGTGGCCTGAAAAGTGCAAGAATATGTTTAATGTTGGCAAGCACGCTAGCCGAGAATGGTTTTATCTGCAATGTTTTAAAAAAGCCATTATAATAAAAACTTTATTGAACTAGCTTGTTCGGTCCATATTGGGGAATATTGGTTTTCGTCTCGGTCCATAAACTTGCACACAAAAAAAAACTCGACCAATATATCCCCAATACGGACCTCGCGCTTGTTCAATAACATCTATATGTTTTTTCTTGTTTTTTGTACTTTGACTCGCCCTGGGCAGAACTTGTAAAAATATTCAGCAATCACTTAACTGTATAACTAGATATTTGTAGAAAGAAATGATGGATATTCTTTTGAATGTAAAATATATTTGTAGTAAAGTTAAATATTGTTTTGTAAGAAAAATATTGTGAGTTAAACATTGGTAGTCAAAAAAGGGGTTAGCCTGGAGAGGAGCTGAACTCCCGCTATGTGTTTCTCAATAAAAATGTCACGTGATTTATCCAGCCCACTTCATATTGTAGAGGGTTTGACTGAGTAGTATAGCAGTTGGGGGTAACAGCGCAACTTAATACATCTGGAAATTTCTAACAAAAACTCCACGCAAAATACTGAAACAATTGTTACCAAAAAAGGTAGCCCCCAAATTAATTTGGACGAGTAAAATAAGGCGTTTTTTTGGCAAGATTACTCTCTTCTATTACAGGGTACCAGTGCATTTTCCATAAACAGTGCCTGGAAACCCCCTGAAGGGAGAGGACTTTGATGACGCAGCTCTACAGAGATGCGTGTAGTGTCTCTGATTGGTTGTTACTTGCGCGCGAAAAAAACCGAGCAACATCCAATGCTATGCATGTCCCCTGGCGCTGTTGCATTTCGTTCGTCCCCAGAGCTACGCGGTTTATTTTAAATGTCGTGATTTAGACTTCCGGTTTGACTGCGCATGTCATGGCGAATTGCTTTCCCCCAGAGGTCCTTGTTGTCCGTTCCGCCGCTGGACAAGGATAACGAGGACGGCGAGATTGCTTCTTTCCATAAACTCTCCATAAGAAAAGTCGTCCCCAGCCTTTCCCATTCCTATTACTGAGCACGCGCAGTTTAACATAAACACAGTGGGCATGCACTACCGGATGTCGTGGTTTTCTCGACATCCGGTAGTTAGTGTTCCCAGAGCCTCTGTTTCACCGATCACGTGACTAAAAGAAACAAAGGCTCTGGGAACGAGAATGAGCATACTGTAATCGAATAAACGCACTAAAACTTTTTGATAAATATATATTCATTTTCCTACATTTATCAAAAAGTTTTAGTGCGTTTATTCCATTACGTCTCGCCTAGACTTGCCACAAGTCGACTTCTTTTAGCGACGAACTCGCGAAAGCGAGCGACGAACGCCGCGAGAATGCACGACTTTAGAATAACATGAATGCGAAATGACAGAATGTAATCCTCGACCCATCTATTCAGAAATTTGGTCCCATTAAGAATCACTCTACAGAACAGACAACATAAATGATGAGTTTTTCCTGTGCAATCTTAGCCTGATTCTCAGACGGTCCGAGTCACTCACTCAGAGAGACTGAGAGCGAGCGACTCGCACCATCTGAGAATCAGGCTAGTGCAATCTATAAGAAGTATATGAAGTCTCTCACTTTTTTCTTAAATGAGTGAAAGGTCTTAATTTCCTTCAGTGACTCTGGTAAATTATTCCAGATATCAATTCCTCTAAACTTTACCAGGTGTTTGGTATAATTAGTTCTAGCATAACTTCTATGAATGCTTGCTGATGTCCTTGTATTATATTGATGAATTTCTTTATTTAGTGTAAAGTAATCATTAAATGATTCTGGTAGCATGTTATTAAAGAAACGGAACATAAACAAAGTTGATACCTCTATATTTATATCGTCTAGTGGTAAGATAGATAACCTTTTGAACAGAGGAGCGGTATGCTCTCTGTATTTTGAAAACGTTATTATTCTTATAATCTTCTTTTGTATTTTCCTTATTGGTTCTAATCTGGTAGAGTAAGTACTTCCCCATACTTCCCTTTATTATTACCATAATAAAGATATGGATATATCAAAGAATGATAAAGACTTCGCAGAATTCTGAGAGGTATATAATGCCTAGCCTTACAGAGTAATCCAGTAGTTTTTGAGATTTTCGGTTACATACATGCCTTATGTGCTGATTCCAGTTAAGGTTAGCATCTATATGGATACCTAAGAACTTCGTTGACTCAACCTGTCTTACATCTGTACCATCGATTTTTACTTTTACGAGCTGTTTAGTTTTCTTGTTCTTTGCTTTAAAAATAATAAACTGCGTTTTTTTAAGATTAAGAGAAAGTTTATTGGCTCTTAACCATTCAACAACTTTTTTTAGCTCTTCATTTGTGGTATTGGTTATTGTACTAATATCAGAATGTGAGTTGAAAATGTTGGTATCATCTGCAAAAAGTATAAACGACAGTATATTTGAGCTTCTATGTATGTCATTAGCATATAACAGGAATAACAAAGGCCCTAAAACAGATCCTTGAGGTAATGGTACTTGGTGTAATGGTTTCCATATTTGAACGGTGTTCATGAAATTTAACAATTTGACTTCTATCTGATAAGTAACTTTTAAACCACTCTAATGCAATTCCTCTGATTCCATAGTATTCCAGCTTATTGATAAGTATTGAATGATCAACTGTGTCAAAGGCTTTTGATAAATCAAGAAATATACCAATTGTAAATTTCTTATTTTCAATCGCTTCTGTGATTTTTGTTGTAAGATTAATAATGGCCATTTCAGTAGAATGATTTTTTCGAAATCCATACTGATCTTGATATAGTATTTTATGTTTCTCAATGAAGCTAATCAATCGTTTAAACATTAGTTTTTCAAATATTTTTGAGAAGCATGGAAGAACAGAAACAGGCCCATAATTTGTAACTAACATTTTGTCTTCACTTTTGTAAACTGGACTAACGAGGGAGCATTTGAGACTTTTAGGAACAATTCCCATTGATAATGATTTGTTGATTATTATTGGTAAGGGATATTTAATAAGTGGTGCTATTCGGCGAATTACTTTTGGATTTAAATCATCAATTCCTGTACTTTTATTTGGATCTATTTTAAGTAATTCTCTCTCAACTTCCTCTTCTGTAACTGGTAATATGAAAAAACTTTCATCATGGTTTCTTGATAAATATGACTTAAAAGAGGTAGCCGGTTGCTTTATGGTTTTAGCTAGATTTGGACCAACATTAACAAAATATTCATTGAAATTTCCTGCTATTTTGGCTGGGTCCGATATTTCAATACCTTCTTGGTTAAATGATTTCGGTAAGTCGAATCTTGATTTTCTCAGTTTTGTTGATTACTTCATTGATTAAGTTCCAGGTTTGTTTAACATTTTTATGAGCCTCTGTAAATGTGTCTTTGTAATAATTTTTCTTAGCAATTCTTATTAAATGATGAAGTTTGTTTCGATTCTTCTTATATATTAATACGTTATTAGGTGATGTTTAATTGCTAGTGATTTTTTAATTCCTTTAGTCAGCCAAGGGTTTTTTTTGTAGCTTTAATTGCTTGTTACTTATTTTCTTCTTTGGAATACACTCATCGTACATTTTATATAATTTGTCATAAAATATATCATAACATATATTTGGATCCCAGCTGTGATGTAATTCTTCCCACGTTATCTTTCCTAGTTTGGCAATCAGTCTGTCAATATTTTCATCTTTTGTATTTCTTGACATAATTGCAGTTTTCTTTTTATAACATTTGCTGTTTTTCTCAATAGTAAAGACTGGTAAGTGATCGGACAGGTCAGTAAATAAAACTCCGTTCACATTGTTATGCTCAAATTTGTTTGTTAGTATGTTGTCAATGAGTGTCGCACTACTTTGGGTTATTCTTGTTGGTCTTGTTATTAGTGGATGAAAGGAGCTGGAAAGTAGTTGATTTACAAAGCTATCAGATACATCGTTTTGGCCAATTTTTAAAGCATCAATATTGAAGTCGCCCATCAAATAGCATAGCTTATTTTCTCTGTTGATACGCAATAAATAATCTTCAAATATTTCTTCAAAATCTGTTATTTTGTTGTTTGGCGGACGATATATGACTCCTATTAAGATTTTGTTTTTGCTATTAAGTTGAAGTTCGATGCAAATAGATTCAAAAACTCCTTCTTTAAATATTGACAATTCCTCACGCCTTATAAAATTGATATCTTTTGCTACATATATTCCTACACCACCACCTGTCTTATTTTTCCTGTTTTTAGTTATTAGACTGTGCGTTGAAATGTCATATATATCATCGCAGCCATCTGTTAGCCAAGTTTCAGTTAACCCTATAATTGAAAATGTCAAATGAAGTGATGCGAGGTAATTGCATAATTCATCATGTTTATTTTGACTTGGGAAGGAAATTGCTTAGGTTTTCGCCAAAAGTGAATGGTATAAGCGAGGTGATAGAAATGTAGGGACCATCATCACATGTAACATCGTTTTCCTTTCACAAAAAACAATGAAGTGAACAGCAGGTTAACTTGCCACATCAATGAACACGGATTTTGGCGCGGAATGAACTGGGTCTAGATCAATACCACTACTAAATGAAAATAGAATCATTTAACGGTGGAAAGTCAATGTTTTCATCAGTACAACATGGCAGAGTTGTCACAAACAGTTACACCATAAAGAAATGAGATCAGCGTTTGAAGATCACAGACAGATACTCCCAACATATGTTGCGCCTATTCTATTTACTCTCTACTAACTCAAGCCTCGCGGGAGCGTTTTAGAATGAACACAAGAACCCGCGCTGTTTACGAGAGCGTTTTACTACTTTGGACGGTAGGAACATTCATTGTTTTAGCGCCTGGCCTCAAAGAAAAGCTGTTGGAAACGACATTTATCAAGGCCATGTTCAAGTGCCAGAGTATTTTGAACTTGTCGAGAAGTATTAAGCTGTGAAATTGTTCATCGTCTGTTTCTGGCCATCGCAGCGTACCACTTCTTACTAGCCTGTTCGCTTCTTCCAAACGTCCCGGCATTCCGCGAGCGCCTACAAAACCAGTGTTGGATTTTAAACTCCTAATTTTCGTTGTTTTTGGTATAGGAGCCTTCTTCATACCGCAACACAGTTATTTTATTGCTTACTTTCCTTATATGGTATTGATTGGCGGGTCTCTGTGTTCTCTTAGATCATAGCCTGCGTAGCAAGCGTTCCTGTACGAACGAAAAGCTTTTTCCGCGATCGAAGAACTTTTTCTGCATTTTGGCCGCGCGAAAATTGGGGCGAGAGCAAAAATGACGGAGCGGGGAGGGGGTAGGGAAGGGGTTGGCGCTGAGGGAACAGCGCCAACCCCCACCCCCTCCCCCACCCACCCGAGCGACTTTTTTGCTCTCGCCCCAATTTTCGCGCGGCCAAAATGCAGAAAAAGCTCTTCGATCGCGAAAAAAGCTCTTCGTTCGTACAGGAACGCTTGCTACGCAGGCTATTAGATCATAGTCTCTTGGTTCCGGCCCAAAAAGAGTCGAATCCATGACTTTCCGCGCAACTAGTTTCCATGAGTCTCCTGTAGCTCACTGCCTCGTTCCCAGGCGCCGTTACATTTCGTCGATAAAGGGCGGGAAAACAGGGAGCGCGGGGCTTGATGGTTAGGAGGCGAAACGCGGAGTCTTCTCGCCTGCATCAGTCCCACAAATCCACGCGCACCGCGCACAACGTAGGAGCGACGCCTGGGGACGAGGCAGTGTAGCTCAGTGGTAGAACGTCCGACCGGTGTGCGGAAGGTCATAGGTTCGACTCCGAATGATTTCTGAGTAGTTTGTATCACTGGCTGAATAATACCTTTCAATTGTCATAGTACTACCAAGCTTAACATTTACCACTGATCATTTCTTTCCACATGTTGTTGTCATTTGTTTGTTTGTTTTCACTAGAACATCACTAGAACATCACATTTTTAATCGAAATTGGATCGAGGCGGTTCCGTTTAACTTATCAACTTCATGTTGATAATTCACAAAGTGTATAGGTGCAAAGCAGTGCAGACAAAGTAAACTGGGTACGGGTGTCTGCACACAGGCAACAACTGAACTCTTTGATGCAGACTCGCTACATGCCTGGGTGTGTTGATTTATTAACGTGTTCTAAGGCTAGTTCTAACCCACATTTTGTGTGACGCACAAAGTCCATAACACGAACACGTCACGTCACGCGTGATCGCGCAAGCAAACGCGAAAGGCAAATAAAAGATTTAGTAAAAGTGTCACTGCATAAAAGTGAAATAAAGGTGTCACTTGTAGCTATACTGTGGTCCATTTATACCTGTGTTTATATTTCCAAAGGGTCAGAAGTTTTTTGAATAGCGTAACTTTAATCCGCGTTACTACCAAAGGTAGAATTAATAGCATTGTAATTGCTTCGTGTCACAAATGATTTTCGCGGCATTCTTTTATCGTCCTTTCTCAGTCACCCGCGAAATATCAAGCAAACAACAGAGTGCTTTACGACGCCGTAATAGACCAATTTCGATATATTAATATTCTAACTTGGCTCCGAGGCTTAGGGGAATAAGACAAAAGAAATCGACAAGAAATCACATCGAGGTTGAGGGATGAATAAATTATTTCTTTTGTCTTATTCCCCTAAGCCTCGGAGCCAAGTTAGAATATTAATATATCGAAATTGGTCTATTGCTTTGTTTTGAAGTGAAAAACAAATATTTCCCCTGAGATTTAATAACTCAGATGATATGATTGTTATTCTGAAATTTCTGCGCCCAAATTTTCTTTGTCTCCGTGTGCCGTGAAGTGCTTTCAAGATAATTATTGAAAAATTAAGCACCCCAGTTGGTAGGTCTTGATTAAACTTGTCTTTAGGTTTTTGTGTCTACTGCGCTTGCGCAGTAAACATTATGTACCGTAAAAATGTTAACAAAAAAATGTTAAAGTGCACCTAGCCCCAAAAAATTTTCTTCGCTTAAATAAATCTACATGTAATTTACCAATTTACCCAGTTTACCAATATGCCATCCAATAAAGCTTGTTTTGGCTCAGTTCTATTTAAGTATTGGTCCATGCTTAAAGGTTGTCTATCGAGAGTTTATAGAGAAGTGTATTAAGAGTTGCTTGAGGCGCAGCCAAGAGACAGTCGATCGATTGAAAATCGGCTTGCTCGCGCGCGGGCCTGAAAATTTCAGCCGCAGAAAACAAACTGAAAGGAAACAAGCCACATCACTACAGTTTTGACATCCAGAAACGTTTGTCGTTACTATTCCAAATAACCACCATAGTGAATCAAGTTAATTTTCAAGTAAAAACCATGAAATAAATGACTTTTTCTTCCTCGATAAGCGAAGTGGGTATGTTCCCTCGGTGGTCCGCATTGATACCCATTGATGTTACGATCTGTACACACACGGCTGTCGCACTGCTTATTTCCCGGCCTCAGAAAATAACTTTTAGAGTCAAAATATTTTGTCATTTTTCTCATTTAGTCATTCGAAAGAAATTTGTCTTTGACTTACCTCAAAATTTCCTGAATTGCTTCGCACGAGGAAGAAATGTTGACGCCATACAGTTGCGCGATACTACGGATGAACGCTCGGATTCCACGCTCGTGCTATTGAATTTTGCCGGCTATGTCATTGGTAGAGATAACATTTCGGTAACATTTGGTCGAATTGCTAGTTGACTTCGACCGGGTAGATTTGAAAATAGCCTTAGGAAGTCTACTGGAAGTGCGCGGACAAACTCCAGAGTTCTCAAATTTATGACTCTCCGCACAGTCCCACTTCGCTCATTTGAGTTTACAAAATCCACCGTCTTTTTCGTATGTTCTCGACCATCGCTTTAAAATGGTATAGTATACCTTTATCTAAATCTGGCGTGCTGCTGCAACGTTCAATAACGCACCTGGAAGGCGTTTCTACACACTTCTCGAATGTGTATCGCATCTTTTTTAAGTAAATGAGTGGACGCGAAGGATCGAACGTTCCCGAGTAGACGTCACACAGCCGCTAGAACTCATTCCCCTCAAACGCGGCCGTGCAACAAAATGGCGTCGTTTTTGGTGCAATTTTGGAGACTTTGTTGGGGCACAGAAAATCGAGGATTCAACCAAATCGAAAAATTTCTTCGCATTTAAGTTTCAAATTATATAAGTAAATTCATTTAAACGAATAAAAATTTTTGGGGTTAGGTGCACTTTAACAATAGAAATGTTAATAAAAGAAATGTTAACAATAGAAATGTTAACAATGCTCTATTGTTAAACAAACCATACTTTCCGAATTATTCTCCGGCGGCGGCTTCGTGGCTAATCAAACCATGGACATTGATCAAATCGATCAACAAACCACACAAACCATCAGACGGTTTCCGAATTAATATCCGGCGTGTCTGCAATTGCGTGAAAATTACATGTAAACAAGCGCGACAAATAAACTTCAAGTCAACTGACGTCTTTAGCATTTCAAAAGCCATTAAAGGTCAAATGCAACGAAATTTGGCATTTTTTCTTTTGTCGCGAAAACTGTTCTTTATACTAGCATCAATCATACTCAACCCTCAAAAGCTGGTTTGGGGCGATTTGTGGCGCTATAAGGCACGAAATTCGAGAATTTCCTAGAATTTCCGACGGCTTAAAGAAAACGAACCAGGAATGACCGCGCTTGGAATGGAAACGAATTTACTGTTTTTGTGACGTCATATGTGGTGAGCTTATTTTCACGCGTGTTTTCGCTCGTGTTTTCGCGCGTGTTTGAAGCTTGTAATTTGCTTGGGTCAAGTGTTCTGGGTTTGTTCGGAGATTATTCCATAGTGTATTGACGAAAATGGATGAAGACCTTGACATCTCCTTTGAAAATGCTCAAATACAACAAAATCAGTAATTAATCTAATCCATTCCTTGCATCTCTTCTCGTCGTTAGGGAATGTAAAAAAGCTTACGCCTGATTAGGGACCTTAAACAACCACGACGGCGACGGAAACTAGAACGTCACAAAACAATAGATTTAATTAGTAGTATAATTTCTCCGCACGTGCGTTTTGTATTTTAGTACATTTCTTTGCCGTCCTCTGCAAAACAACAACGTCAAATGACCACATTCACTGTATTATGGAGAACGTGAACACACGACGGTGAATTTTCCTTTCTCTATCTGGACTTGAACTCTGTCCCTGCGAATTCAGCTCCGGGACGTGTTGGAATAATCGCGAAATAGTTTATAGGAATGTGAATTCACTTTTTAAGTGACGTTTTTGAACAGTTGCTACAGTTAAAAGCAGCACAAAACACCATACTTGTTGATGTTTTGAAACTGCAGAATTTTGTAATTATCGCTCTTCTCGCGGACTCGCGCGTGTATGTGACGTCATATGTGGTGAGCTTCCCATTTCCGACAATTTTCCGAAGTTTGCCCGAACGCTTCCGTTTGTGGAAGCGAAAAATAAGGCGGTTTTCAAAGTAGAATATCTCGGCGACGTTTTGTCCAAATCGTTTCAAACTTCAGAATATGATTATTCATAATATTCCCTATGATTTCGACTTAAACTCTCGATCAAATCGATAAACAAACTACAGACAATCGATCAAATCAATAACAAAACACAGTTTCCGAATTAATGGCTGGCCCTTCGATACCATACACAATAATGTAAATCAAGCCTTCGATACGATAGCAATGAATCAAGCCTTCGATAAGATGCGCAATAAATCAAGCCTTCGATACGATACGTTGGTTCTTCTTCTTATTTCTTCATTATCCTAGTTTTTTGGTATTTTACGCGTGTCATTTGGTTATTGTTAGTTCCCGACGTATAAGTTCTTTTATTATATCTCTTATATAGTACGCGCGCTGTGATTGGTCAATTTTACGGGCCGTATTCTACGGTACGGCCCGCGAAATTTGAGAGTGCTACTGATCATGACGCCATCGATCTTTGCAAGTTACTTTCGATTAATTTCAAATTCTGCATAACAATGTCTCAAGAAGACGATTTTGAAACCTGCAATCCGGATGAAAGAGCTTTAGAGCGAAGCGAAGAGGATCTTCCAAACTTCAAACGCGATTTATCAGTCGGGAACTTTTAGAAGCCGAAAACGTCTGAGATGTGCGAGCCGGCCGGACTCGATTCAGGAACTTGACAGTTTTATCTCTGCCGAAAAGTCCGCAAACTGACTGTGAAGAAGACGAATTCTGAATGGAAAAGGTTTGAAAAGGTCTGTTAAGAGCAGACGAATGGAACATTTAACGTGGAAAACGTAAATCTTACCTGTCAATGTTTTTGATAAGCTCCTCGGCAAATTTTTCACCAAGTTATTATGCGACTTCTGCACTGAGCAAACACTTCTCAGGACGACACAACAAAGCGCCACAAAATGGACGGCAGTATCTGAGAAGACTTTTGTTTCGTAGTTTCTTGACAATTTTAGTGTTTAGTTCTCTCGTTCAGTATTTGTAAGAAACACTCTCGTATTTTCACTCAGTTTGACGAACACGCTGTAAGTTGATTGCGGTAATTTCTTCTCAATCGGTGAATAACATTTATTGTCCTTGTCTGTTTAACGAACTTCGCGGGTGTCCTTCGGAAAAAAATTCGTACACGCGCCAGTTTCAAGAGAACGTTACCAAACTATATGTCAATGGAAAGCTTTTTAAAATAACTGTAGTTTTCGATAAAAATATAATTTAAGCGACTTTGTTCTTTACGAAGTGTCAGGAACCGGTAGAACCCCAAACGTCCGAGTGTTGTGCGATTGAATTTATCGGGTATCGAATGCCGCCGCATTAGCGAAAGACCTGTACAGTGTTATTCACAAGGCATCAATCAGGCTTTTTAGAAATTCTGATTGGTTATTTAGATATCCTTGTCCAAAGTTAGAGTGGCTAAAAATATACGAAATGTGTTGCGTAAATGGTCGCCACGGGAAAAATATTTGAAATATCAAAATTTCCTGACACGGTTTCGTTTGTCATTACCTCTGTCATGTTTTGGCCAAATTTGACGAAAATCCGTTAAATCTACATACCCTATAAATTCGTTCAAAGTCGATATATTCTTCCCAAAATCAAATGCGAGATTTCAGCTCATAAAGATTCGTAAACAAACCACGACTCCACAGGAGATTATATCGCCTCATGACACCGCGAGCCAATCAAGAAACAGGATCCCGTGGCGTCAACTACAATGGAACAGAATTTCCCGGGAAAAGTATCGCAATGCCGTCACGTTTGCTTTCTCGCTGCGGCACGTTCAAGTGAAAGATCGATCTGCGAAATGGGGAAGGTAAAAAACACTGGGAAAAAACGCGGCAAGAACAGTCAGAAGAAAGACGAATCGACCGGCGAATCTGCCGAAGTTAATGTCAACAATGCTCCAGTATTTGGTGGCTTCGCTCGCTTCTGATTCTTCTTCTTCATCGGATAAGCTTATGTCCGATTCCGACATATACTCTTTGGAACTTGTGCTTTCGATAGCTTTTATTTTTAAGCTACTCGCTTCAGAAGGCCGCTCCGATAATTTTTCATTCGATGTCAAGCTTTGACAGCTTGAAGGATCTTGGCCGAACCAAGAATCCTTTGTCGCTTTCCGCTAGCTCTTTTTCAGCTTGCTTCTTCGGTCCTGTTTTTTTCTTGACTTTTACCCAAGGACTTCTTTCGTTTTTAGACTTTTTCATCGCATGTAAACATTCCCGGCGCGGGACAACTAATGCCACGTGAGAATTCAAAATGCGAGTGAAATACGATCGCGAGCTCCGGCGTGAAGCCCTTTGCCGCGAAAATTACCCAGGGGAGTCCTCGCATTTGAGAGATTATGACACCTTTCCACCTTGTTATGAATTATTAATTTTTATTTGAAAATATCTTTTCCGAAATAACTCGCGCGCTTTTCAACATTTAAAAAAAACAATTTCTGTAAATGTTAGGAAAAATACTTAACTTCAATCTAGTCAAATAAAATTGATTTTTTTCACTCTCAAAGGGTGGAAGTATCCTTAACGTGGTTGATGTTTTTTGACAAGCTTCTCGGCAAATTTTTCACCAAGTTATTATGCGACTTCTGCAGCGAACACTTCTCAGGACTACACAACAAAGCGCCACAAAATGGACGGCAGTATCTGAGAAGACTTTTGTCCCGTAGTTTCGTTACAATTTTAGTGTTCTCTCGTCCAGTATTTGTAAGAAACACTCGTATTTTCACTCAGTTTGACGAACACGCTGTAAGTTGATTGCGGTGCTTTCTTCACAATCGGTGAATCAAATTTATTGTCCTTGTCTGTTTAACGAACTTCAAGAAGTAGTTTAAAAGTAAACTCGAACTGTACCTAGTTTTCATGCTTTTACAGAAAATAACTACTCGTCGAACTCGAACAATCGACTCGTCCTTTGCCTGTGATGCGTGTCAGTCAAATGAAACCGCTTTCCTCGCGGTTGACTTGAAATGTTTTCCTTTTTCCAAAAGAAGAGATATAATAAATATCTTACTCGTAAATAATAAATATAAATATAATAAATATCTTACTCGTTTTTTCCCCTTCGATTTATGGCCCGCGCGCTTCGCGCTTGGGCCATAAATCGAAGGGGAAAAAACTCGGTCCGTAACTTACCGTACGGACCTCGAACTCGGTTAGTAAGAGGTATTTATTATACGACATAGCATTTTAGAGTGCGAATACGCACAAAGACGAGAGCAAATATGAGACCGTATTCAACGGGTCTTAGTCCCCCTGACCGCGCGTTACGGAAAACACTGTTGAAAGCCTATATTTTAGGAAAGATATTATGTCGTATAATAAACAATTTATTCAGCGGAAAGTTGTGTAATACGGCTGGGCATTTTTACTCGTCAGTGTTTATTTTTTCTCGCCAAAAGGCTCGAAAAAATAAAAACTGACTTATAAAAATACCCAGCCGTATTACACAACTTTCCGCTGAATAACCTCTTTGTAAATAAACTCTTGACAGCGCTTGGCTTGGAGCGAGCCACACTACACATGTGGTGTCTAACATCTTTTTGTTCCTTAGAGCCGGGCTGAACAAGCCCCCGAGTCAGCTGCTGGTGGCTCTTGGACAGGATGGGCTTTCAGCTCCCTCACATCAAAACTGTACCGAGGGGGGAGTGGGTCTGGTGGCGCCTCTGAACCGGCTGATAAGAGCACACCAGGCAAGGAGACAAACCCAGGTATTGTTATATTCCTGCAGTCAGTATACCTACAAGCGGATTTCAAACAAAGCAAAACAAAAGTTCAAACAACAAGCCTGCATGCATACGGGCCTGATGGCCCACATTGCTTTGCAGTCGCTGATCTCCACTTTCTGTATCAAAGAGCGACAGCAGTTGACTCCCGATAACTTAGTGTTCAAATGACGATGTGAAATAGTTTGTAGTACAGTTTAATAGAACAGCTGCCTTCTATAAATAGAGTTACACTTGACTTCAGCATCTCATTAAAGTGGGAAAATTGAAATGATTCAAGTAAGAATTCGGCGATCGTTAAGTTAAGTTTACTTGATGTAAGAAAACTCGAAGCTTATTTTTAGCAGGAAACGCTCGCGTATGGTTAGCGCATCCACATAACTATCCTATTCGACAAGAGCTTTTATGAACTTCCAGAAACATTTCAGTTTAAAACCGTTACTCACGGAATCCGATGTATGGCTGTCGTTTTTAAAAATTCGTTTTTATCATATAACGATAATCCATGGCCAGCAACCGAGTCTCAGTTTAGGTCACGTGATGAACCCCTCGGATGGGACGAGATTGTTCAAACTGTAAGAGAACAGGTTCGGCAAGAAATGCGTAGAATGCAACAGAATAATTGTACGTGACGAGCAACATTGTGATTATTGTGGGAAAATGGCCATGTCTATTTTGATTGTAAGAAGCTTATATTTGATAACAGAGATACTAGATTACCGTTCTCAAATGGTCAACTTCGAAACTCGGGCAGCCCTAAGCCAGCTTTCACCTCATTCAACCGACCGGATTTACGTTTATAACATCGATCTTTCTTGTTTGGGACAAAAGATAGATAAATAAGGCAAAGGAACGTTTTGGAAAGCTACGTCATGTATTTCAACACCAGACCTAAAAAACTACAACCACTAACGACACTGTAAACGAAAGTTTACCTTTCTATAAGAGATCACAAGTCAGAATGTCCTACTTTCAAAGCTTGTGATGATTTTAATCTAGTAGAAAATCAAGCTGAATTTAAAGAGCACAAGTCTGTTGTCCCGAACAGACTTGTGATAAATTCCAGCGAAGGGCTAACTTTCACCGCGCCAAAATGTTATGCTGTACGATCGCAACGAATGGTAAAACGCAAGCATAGAGAAAGAAAAAGCACTGTAGAGCGGAAAGCTACAAGTTGAGCAAATAAGGCAGTACATTCCAATGACCAAAGTCAAGGTTTTTTCACGAAAATAATGGAGGAAATAGCTCAGCAGAAATGAACGCAATGGAGTGTTCCTCAAAGCATAAATTGTTCAAATGACAATAAAGATATTGAATGACAATTCTGTTCAATACTCATGTCCACAATTTTAGAATGCGACTTAATGATATTCATGATGAAACGCCAAGTAACGAAATTATAGACTTCAATTATTAAACCTACTGAGACAGTTCAAATGAAAATTTCGCACGAAATCAGCTGAGTAAAAGAACAGCTAGGAACGTTAGTGTTAGTGGATCTGAGGAACATGAAATGTTTTCGAACGAAGTTCAACCTAGTCATGAGAAAATCGACAAGGACTCGATTTCTAGTATTTTAACATTTTCCAAGAACGTTGAAGACATTAGTGTCATTAATTAAAGCAAATACGTGGAGAGAAACTCCTCTTTTGACAAAGCATCCACCCGAATTTAACGATAAACCAGCGATCCAGTTAATGAGCAGTCAAAAGCGCTCATTAACGGCGATCGACCGGATCAATCGTCAGTTGAATTCTCAGGCAATTACGACAGGGGTTCCCACCACCATACACTTACGAGATATGCAGAAAACGAAAAAGACCTGATAAATTTCATTGCGCATATCTCAGTTTGGGTTAAGCAAATATGCTTTAATGATTCTACGAAGTTCCCTTGCTCGAAAGTACGAAATAATTCACATCTGAATCACTGAGATAAAAGCACCGACGCCTTCTTAGATGAAATTTTGCATTAATCGAGACCTAAACTGATCGAGAAAGAACACCACGATCAATGACTGCAGAGCATCACACAAATGTTTTCTCTTTTGAAATTGTTTTCACTAAGGTTGGTAGCAACAATTTAGATACTTAACTGGCTTTTGATTATTTTCCTAAAGCTCGACCTGCCGATACTCACACCATCTCAAGACACCCAGTTGAAGACGAAGATTCATCAAGTGCACACTCCTATATATACAACTCTCGACACGTTATATGGAATCTACTTCCTTGCAAGTTATTCATATGGACAGTTGTTATGTCGGGTTGGTGAAAGGTGAAACTTTGATAGCAAACTCCTCCAAGCTGATCCAACAAGCAATTCATTCTTGCTTTTGATTATACTGAATCTACCTTTTGCGAGTGCTAATTTTCGCGATTTTTGCGATTGAAAACATTTAGCGATATTAAATACCCGCGAAAAAAGGTGCCACGAAAATTGAAAACGCGGAATTTAATACCGAATTGTGATATTCGCAAATAGCTCCTTTGTAAATACTTTTTGGATCAGTTTTCCTAAACAAGCGAGCAGCCATATGTTGAAAAAGAAGACTTTACTGAACTGAGCATTGTTGATAACGTACTTATCAAGTGCTTTGTTACTTGCTCGATACTTGTTTTGTTCAAAGTACTGCTGCTTTCTCAATTAAACGTTAAATAGTGATTAAAATTTGTGATTTTTTAATTTTTCTTGCTATTTACATTTTACTTTAGCTTCCATATATTTTTTATTATTTTAGTCGCCAGGAGGCGAGTTACGTAAAATGGGGGAATAGTATGTAAGAGCATATATTTTTTGGTTATTTATTTAGGAATATTCTTCTATCCATGTTCTAAATTTTAGATAGGATCTTCTGAAATGTCTACTCAGCCGTCAAGCTCTCTAAATACGCAATCTTCATTAAACCGAAAAAGGAACTGAACTGTTTATTCTAGGCTGTGAGGAATTCACACTTCTTGACAAAAATTCGCATACTAATATATTTCCTGTATGTTATTGAAATCTTGTTTTCCATGTTTTCAACACGTTCTAAGCTCTCTGTTCTCATTTCATGAACTTAAAGCTTAAAATCAGTCACTTCCCCAGCCTTAAACTTAGACTACGAGTAGTCTTACTGTGCGTTCGTTTACTTTACTCTTAAGAAATCCTTTTAAGTTATTTCTCAAAATACAAACTTTTACACAAGTAAACATTACTAGCCTCATTTAAGATTATTTTATTTCTTAGGCTTGGAGCAGCTGAAACCACCCTATACAACCTCAATAATACTATTTATCTGAAGTATTAACGGTGGGTTTTCATTAATTCATAATTAAGTACATAAATAATAATGCATGCACTTGTTATCAGTGAGTCACTTTACTCGCTGGAGTACTTTAGTCTTTAA